>WEKX01011098.1:0-10450 GCA_013390025.1 Pitta sordida
TGTGAATCTGTGAATCTGTGAATGTATTTTAGTAAGTACTCTAACATCTAAACTATTCAGTCATGTTTCTGTTCAGGTGCTTGTTCACCCTCTCTTTCTGGTCTCCTGAATATGGAATGATAATAATATATTTAATATTAAAGTGGCACAATCACAGTAAGGGGGCATGAGAGCATCTGCGCATAAACATCACTCTCACATAAACCTGTAGTATACATATTCAAACCTGGAAGGGGAGAGAAGTAGGTTCATTGCCCTTTAGGGAAAGGAATTGAAGTTGGGAGAATTAAACTTACATGTGTGAGAGCTCTTTTTTGGAGGATTTTTTATTAAACGTGACAGTTCATCTAAAGAGCTGAAAATTTTGGTAATAAAGAACAAATAAAAGGGTGAGTGTGCCTAGTCATACAAAAGAAGTAGATGTTAGAAATTCATTAAATTACAAATCCTGCACAAGCATACCCTGTCTTTTTTTTATTTGCCATTGATCTTCAGACTACAGAAAGCAAAGGCTTTCTCATAGTAATTTAGTATGACTTTAGAGTTCTGCCAAAGAACTGACAAAATGTATTGGGTTTCTGATAACAGGTAAGTGCTACTTTATCCGAACACTTAAAATGATCTTAATGTTTTACCTTAACAGTGCCATACAAGTTGCTTTAAAGAATGTAGGTCTACTCAGGGCAGCAGAGGAAATAGTGAGGTATATTTAGGAGAAAAATTTGTGTGTGTAATTTCATAGGAACAAAACTTGCACTACCTGGTTTAGAGCAGACCAACAGAAAACAAAAGTTGCTGCAAACCAACAGGTCTCAGGAACCACAGAGAGGTGTCCAGAAACAATTTCTTGAGATGATAGGGCAAGAAAACCTGCAAGGAGAAGCTGTATAGGAAAAAGTTTAGTCAGCTTTTCTAACCATACCAATAATTTCAATATTTCAATTCAATTTCATTTTCATTAGCTGCGCCTTCTCTATGTCTAAGGAGATAAAGCAAAAAGAAGTGTCTGATGTATCCTCTATGCAATTTACTATTTTGTTTGTTTTTATTACTTGTCCTATAATTTGTCTCTGTTCAAGGATTAATGCTCTCCAGCCATCTTTCCCAAAAGGAAAATAGAAATGGATTTTTCAATTTAAAGAAGCAAACAAACCCGTATCTTCCTCTGTGAAGACAGCATTGAAAGTGTACATAACAGATACCAAGTAAAAGGAGTTAAAAATTAATAATCTTGGCTACATTTCTATGACTAAAAAGCCTTCAGTATGCACAAGCATCTATATGTATATATATTTATGTATTTTTAAAGAAAAATATGTGGGAGTTTTTTGTTCTATAGAGTCTTTTAATTTGGAATGTAACCTGAAGATTTTGATACCCCCTTAAAAGCTTTTATATTTTAATATTGCATAGTAAAGTGCAATAAAATGAAAGATTTTTTCCTAATGGAGTAAACTTTTCCTATATATGTGAGAAAAGAAGGATCAGAAGAGTTTTTCTCTTTAAAAGCATCCCTAGCAATGCATAACTGTCTTTCATGTGTGGTAATTTAATATTTAGAGTTTTCTGATATCCAACTGTGTGATGCTTTCATTTGAAGCTCTCTGAACTTGGTGTTACTAGCCATTTCCCTCACATTCACTCATAATTGGACCTTCTATTACACTGCTGGGGGGAAAAGAAAGGAATAATGCCACAGTTTTTAGTGAATTTAAGGAAATGAAGATAGTAAAGACAATGGTCCATCAGAGTTTGAAAGAGCTCTTTTAATATATTCCCATGGGCTTTGTATCTTTGGAGATCAAGGCAGACTCAGAAATGGGTTGTGTTTTAAGTTAATGACCTGTTAGAAGGAAAGAAGAACAAACATCAACGGTCATAAATACACATAGTATTTTTTTTCCTACTATTTGAATGTTCCTTCCTTATCTAATGAAGGCTACATGTTTTTGGCATTTAGGTGCTGGAAATTATTCTGTAGCAGTAACGTTTTTCCACCCAAATTTTTATGTAACGTTTTATTTTAAAGATTTACATAAATAATTTATGTTTGTCTTTTATAACTTCCTCTCTCTACCTAACCCTATTCCTATCGACACTGGAGGTGTTATCTTGTGTCATAAGGTAAAAGCCATGATTTTCCATTTTGATTTTTCAAGTAACCATCTGACAAGTACCTTGATAAAATTATGGAATCTAGGATATTTCTCCAAGCCCATGTCTGCTTTTTGGATTATCATTCAGGGCTCCATTGTGCCAAAGTAACCAGTGTTCTCTAATGACTTTCTGCAATACCTCCAGGGAAATGAAATGGCTTTTTCATGTCTGAGCATTCAAAGTACCAGTTCCTTGTCCTATTGCCCTTACCGTGGGACAGAGCTTTGACAATGCCTGTCAAAGCAGCCCCGTCTATGGTATCAGAAATGGCAGTGTAAAAGCTGTCGGATTTTTGATCTTGTTGGCTATGGGCATTTATTTTATCTTGTGGGGGTGTATATTTTTTCAATGGATCCTTCGTTTTGATGGCGCGTGATAGCTTATGAAAGGCAGCTTGACATTCATTGCTGCACTCTTTTTTTCCCCTTTGTCCACCAATAATATCTTTGTGGCAGCAGCAGAAACTGTTTATATAAGAAAATAAATAGAAAACATTCATGACTTTTTTGGCGCTTAGAGCTAAGTCTTCTTATTTATTGGAAGCAGTGATATCAGGCATGTTCCTGTAAGTATTCGTACTCCTGCCACCTTTTAGCAGGCTAGCATTCTAACAGTTGTTTTGTCCTGCATAATTTCATCTTTTACCTTGTTTGTGACACAGGGCTGTCAAATAAAAGCTTAGGCACTGAAATGTTTATCAATATGGCTTCAGTAAGGAGTAGTTTTGTTAACATAGGGGAATTCACGGTTCTGACTTCTGCTCCTAGGCCACCTATACTGTCCTGAAATATGCATGTTGCAAATCAGCCATCAAAGGATATGACTCACATCAAACATCCTAATAACTCTGTAAACGAGAAGTGCAACAGAGAAAGTTATGTTCTGTATATACTTCTTCTCTGTGGATTTGGATCTTCACTTCAAAATCAGGACTCCTCTTTATGACCCATCATCTACAAATAGGTGTCCAAATCCAGGCCTTCCTGACAAAGCACAGACGAAGAGATGTCCTTCACTCTCAGTCTAACAATAAAAGCATTCATTTTGAATGCAGGAAATAGGGGAAGACATGTTTTAATGTGTGTCTAACCTTTTGGGCCATAAAGCATCCCCTTAAGTGTTTGCTACTCTGTTTAGTACGTGTTGGAATATCAGTCTTGGCTGCTTCTTTACTATTACACTACACTTTTCTAATGACCTGTTATTCTGTCCTGTGAATATTCAATTATTTCACTCACAGCAAAACAATTTCAGCAGAGGAACAGCCTCACATGCAAACTCCTGAATCTATCCACGTGAAAACAGGGCTTGTAAAATCTGACAGCCATGTTGCTCAAGATTGCCAAGCATATTCAGGAGAAGGTCACAGAATCACAGAATCACAGAATCACAGAAAATTATGAGCTGNGATTATCTGCTGAGTATATTTATCCACATTTTTCTGGTTTTCCCCCTTAGCTCTCAAAGGCAGGGTACAAGGTCTGGGTTTTATGCAGTCTGAAATGATAGGTCACTATACTATGCTTGTAGCCAGCCAGGGATACTCTGTTATCATTTAGCTATGTTGCCTCATCCAAGGATGAGACCACCTGTTGCAGGATGCAGACATATAATCATGGTAAAGAATATTCTCTCAAACTCCAGGTAGAGCACTTCAGTGGGGTGGTAACATGCATGCTACCAAGAACATAACTGAGAAGACGAAGTACTTGCTTGGAACATCACCTCCTCCTGAAACCCTGGCAGGAGAGGTGCTAAAGCCAGCAGGTCCATGGCAAAGATAATTTGGTGTGCTCTGGCTGGAATAACTGCAGAGACGGCATGCTGATACTTTTGTGTCACAGACATCTCCCCTCCTCAGCCTAACTAGGATCTGTAGCAATGAGGAACAGAAGCCAAACTTATTTTCTTCAGTCCAACTAGAAGGCCCATTAATTTCTATTTTTTCTACTTCTTTACCTCTACTTTCTAGATTGGAAGAGTAAAACCATGTATTTAAATCGTAGAAAGGTATTAAAATAGTTGGATGGAGAAAACTCAATCCAAATGTCCTAGGTTGCAGATAAATACTCTGTTGCTATGCTGTTAGGCCAAAGTATGTAGATAAAAACAATAAATGTTTTATGGCATCTGAACTTGAAGGTATGAATTTCTTTCTTACTGAATTGGTCCCTGCAGGCAGTACAGGCAGAGAAATTTCATATTTATGGATCCTGGAAGGCCTTTACTGATCAATGGTAGTGACTCAACTGGTTGATGACAAAAAGGCTGTGGATGTTGTGTACTTGGACCTTAGCAAAGCCTTTGACACGGTTTCCCACAATAAGCTTCAGGAGAAACTTGTAAAGCATGGACTGGAAGGGAACATTTTATGCTGGGTTACAAACTGGTTGGAAGGGCGAGCTCAGAGGGTGGTGGTGAATGGTGCAACATCTGACTGGCGGCCAGTCACCAGTGGNACAGGAACAGGGATTGTTCAGTCTGGAGAAGAGGAGGCTCAGAGGTAACCTCATTGCTGTTTACAACTACCTGCAGGGAGGTGGCAGCCAGGTGGGTGTGGACCTCTTCTTCCAGGCTGATGACACCAGAACGAGAGGGCACGGCCTCAAGCTAGGCCAGGGGAAGTTTAATCTTAATGTTAGGAAGCGGTTTTTCACAGAGAGAGTGATTGCACATTGGAATGGACTGCCCAGGGAGGTGGTGGAGTCGCCGTCCCTGGAAGTGTTTAAGAGAAGACTCGATGAGGAGCTTAGTGACATGATCTAGCTGGGGGGTGTAGCGCTGGATGATCCTGAGCCCCTTCCAGCTCGGAGTGGCCTGCTAGACTGTGAAGGAACTAGGTTTGTGTTACCGCTCTGGGATGTGCTTGCAGTCTCTGCGCGGGTGTTAGATGGTGAGTTGGACTAGATGATCCTTGTGGGTCCCTTCCAACTCATAATATTCTGTGATTCTGTGTGTGATTGGGTGATCACTTAAGCCAAAGTTCATTTAAAGGTATTCAAAATGCCTTAAGAGAATAGGGTAGTAAGATGCAGAGCGTTTGAAAGAGAGAGAGCATTTAGAAGGTAGTTCCAGTATTCCCCAGCAGAGAACAACAAACCTTGTTGCAGTGGGATGCAAGCAGTCAGTGCAGTTTTACTCTTAGTCACTTTTGGACTAGCAATACTTGGGGAATAGGCATTATAAATTTTTGAAATTCAACTTTGATTTTGGTAATTTTTCCTGGGGTTTTGCCCCCAAAACGTTGTTGTGGATATAGACTTTAATGATCAACAGGTGACAGTAGTTCCACTGAATCAAGAGAGACGAGTTTGTATTAGGGGGATGTTTTTGGCTTTGCTATCATGTTTTGCATATCTGGGAAGCCTAATCAGTGGTTTTAATTTGATTTGTCACAAACCAAGGAACAGACAAAGAATCTGTAACTTCAAATCCGTTTCCCTCTTGTACCTTCCTTAGACATTTTAATTAATATTCCTAAATGCTTAGAGATAAATGAAATAAATCCTATCCTTTTGAAGTAAATAAATCCTACATACAGTATGAGATTTTCCAATTGTCTACATTGAGAGCAAGCAGATGGCTCATTGCAGTGTTTTATTTTGTTATTTACAGAACAGCCAGAATGTACTGCAGTATCTCTTCATCTCCAGAATTTCTCTTCCAAGATTATGTATAGGCTCTGTCTTACTAGTAATATTTTAATTCATCACTACATATTTAGCAAACTCCTTCTTTTATCACTTGATGACAGAGGGGATTCTTTTCTCTGACATTTATTGCTTTTTAAACTGTATTTCTGGTTGAGTGCCAGGTTTCTCCCAAAATATTGTAAATAAATGTGAGTCATACAGATTTGGATTTATGAAGCATAATGGGTGGATGCTTTAGCTATGAAGAGATGCTTTATCATATTGTCCACTGTTATGTGGGGAAACTTTTAAGGCTGACTTTCCTGCTTTTGCTACAGTCCTTAAAGGTTTTAAGCCAAGTTCCTTTGAGACTTGAACATAATTATAGTAACCAATCTGACATACACACAATGTGAGTAAAATGCTCAGTTATACACAGGCATTTTAACACTGATACATTCTACACACATAAAATAAAGGCACCTTGAAATAAAACTCTTATCTCTCTCACCTCACTTATCTACTAATTACATATGAACACATACAATACAGAAAAAGGATTCCTGTATGTATATCATTAAGGAACATAGAAGAAAGCCTTATTATCTTTTTCCATCCTTATCTGTAAGACTCAGTAATGTTCCTATCTGTAAGAATATATATTTGCTGTATATGTAGTTTATATAGTTTCTAAATATTGATATATAGTTTATAGGTACAAATATATCTCCCTTCAGACTCTGAAACGATTAAAACACTGGCTGTGGAACTATTCCTTTCTGAAATCAGAAATTCTTTAGACCCCATTTCTTCCTTTGTGAGTACTGCTTCATGACACCATGAAATCAATCCTGCCACCCTTTTGGCTAAATTTGGCTTCAAAATGAAAAATTGCCTCTTTAATATCCTTATTCTCTTTCAATCATTATTTCACAACCTGGATAATTTATTTTTTATATGGTAGATTAAATGTGCAAGTAACAAAATTTGAAAACGTGGTGGCTAAGCAAAACCATCTCTCTTTTGCATCACAGCCCTTACATTTTTTGCATAGTGATGCATCCTGTGATTTACCTTTAAAAGCATGAACTAACTTCAATCCTAAAAAGAAAGCAAGTTCTTGGGGGGTCAGAGGGAGGGGAAAAGGACATTTATAATCAGTAGAAAATAAATCCCTTCCTCAACATGTGTAACATTCACATCCCACTTATTGTGTGGGGCTAGTTAACCTCTGAGTTTGATGTGCTGGAATTGAAGGTGAAAAATATGAACTTGGACTGTGGTGGTTTCTGATGTAACCAGTACAGGAATCTGGATTTCCAGGAGGAATAAAGGACTGCATGTACTCCCCACTGCAGTATTTTTAGTGAAGTGGAGAGAGACTTAGGTGTACTGATCGACAGGAAACTCAATATGAGCCAGCAGTGTGCCCAGGTGGCTAAGAAGGCCAATGGCATCCTGGCCTGCATCAGGAACAGTGTGGTCAGTCGGTCCAGGGAGGTTGTCCTTCCCCTGTACACAGCGNGGGTCTGGCATCAATTTCCATAAACGTAGAGGCCTTATGCCACATTTCAGACATGATGAAGAAATGCAGGGAGCAGATTCTTTATCTGCTTTCTATTCGGATACTTAATGATTTTTTAGTGGATCCAAATGTTGCATAAGATTTCCAAGGAGAAGAATGACCCAGATCAGAGAGATACCATCCGGGGACATTTCCCAAGTGCCTGTTTCATGGGAATGGGAAAAGGAGCAGATGTTTTCCGTCAGCAGCTAATGCTGAAGAGCTACTATTACTCCCTCCCTAACCACAAGTTCTGTGCCATAATCATCTACTCCCTTCTTCTGCTTGTGCAGATGTAACTGCAGCATGTAATAATTCAAAGTCTGTCTTGTTGACACAGCTTTCTTCAGCTCCACAGAAAGTAACTTGTTTGTTCACTGAATCTGTGGACACATCAGCACTTTGTAGAGAGTCTAAAAGGAGTTGTTGCTTTCCTGATGGCAGTTGCCTGCTGTCATCTGAGCCTCCCAGAAAACTGTGGCATCACAGTGAGATAGCCACACACAGTAAATTCCTGTCAATGTGGCATGATTATTTTGCTAGACAGAATCAAAATTTTCTCCTGAAATGTTCCCTTGAATACCTTACAGAAAGAAAAACCACTTTCTTTTCTGTTAATTCAGAAAGATGATCTCAAAAGCTAGTTCTTCACTTATCTTAAGTAATCATGCTGTCTTGAATTTTCAGGGCAGTTGTAGGAATTGCTTCAGTTAGGCCTGTGTCACTGATTGGGAAATGGGCTGTGATACACATGGCTTTGTAGAGTGTAAAAATAACAGGTATTCTGGTGTAGCATATTGCAGACTAATTGAGTAAATATGAGGCCCAATGGATAAAACTGGACTTAGAGTACAGGCATCAGTGCAAGAATTTCCTGTCGAGAATATTAAAGACCAAAATGAGGGGGGAAAAAGAAATATTTAAATCAGATTAGTATAATAAAAGGGGAATGACTGATAACTTGTTGAATCAAAAACGGTTAGCTGAAGGACTAAGCTGAGGGACTAAATTTATTCTTTTTAATATAAAAGTGGTCAAGGTGTCTATTCTGTGAGGATGAGTACTTTAATATTATGTTTGGACAATTGAGGTAATACAATAGCTATTATATATTTCATCTTCTAGTGTACAGCTGTATATATACCAAGCTAGAAAGCAAAATCATAACATCTCTCTCTTTGCAACCTCATGAAGACCTGCTATTCATAGAATCCTAGAACATGGAATCATAGAATCCTAGAACATGGAATCGTAGAATCATAGAACAGCACAAGTTGGGAGGAATCTTGAAAGATCCTCCTGTTAAACATTTCATAGGAAAGGGAACCTAGGTCAGATTATCTAACACCCTGTCCAATCACACCTTGAAGACCTCCAGTGATAGGTAGTCCACCACATCCATGAGGAATTTGTTCCAGTGATTGATCATTCTCAGTGGAAAAATTCTCCCCTCACAGCAAGATGAATAATTATTTAAGACCTTTGAAGTTTTCCACAGGGATGAGCTTTGCAATTTTTTTCCTGAAAAGGCTACATGGGAATAGATGTGGTCTAGGCTCTGCTTGAGGTTAATGACCAAAGCTGACCCTAAATTCATAGGAGTCCTTGTCCTCAGTGTAGGCAAGTCAGGATAATCCTGAGGCCACTTATATAGACTATTCTATTCCTTTGGTAGTAAGAGTCCTGAAAAACACTGAACTCAGTAAGAAGGTTGTTTAAACTATGAAGAATGTGAAACTGAGGAATGCCATGGGACTGTAAACCCTTCACAGAAATGAAAGATCCTCTTCGCTGAAACTGCACTATGTGTCTTGGATACCAATCCTGAAGAACAAGGAAGGATAATCAGTAATTTTACATATTTAGTACAAATCTAAAATCTGCATCTCGTGAAAAGGTGAAGAAAAGGATGAGATGAAAGAAAGGATAGGGAAGTTTTAAGGGAAGTTTTACCACAGGAAAAGAATATGTAGATGGTCTCTAAAGCAAAGCACATGGGGTGAAGAGGGCTATGCCACCAGCTTCCCACATTCATTTTAGAAGGCAGTTTTAAAAGTAGGAGTCAGGTGTTAAGGTATTTTTCTCTCCCAAGAAATCTTAGGAGACAGCAAGAAAAGGTGATTGATGATGGGACTTGGGGAATTTTTTGAACTATTTTTATTTTTTAAAAAATTTCCACCTAGATTTAACCATTTCCTTTGTCAAAATAAATCTTCTTACTAAGTTTCAACTTTACTCATAGGTGATAAATCTATAAGGTTCTTTTTTCTTGGGGGTAGAATTCCACTTATGTTTTTTAGGAAATCCTTGAAGGAGCACTGCTTATGGAGGAAGCTTCCCTCAAAACCAGCAGAGTTCGGTGACCTACAGGACCAAAGCCCAGAGTCAGGATAAATTCCCTCCAAACATACATAACCAAATACCTTTCTTGCAAATGATAGGAAAGAGGAGGCAGCCTCTATGCTGAATATTCCCAAATTGCTACAGCTGATCAGTGCAAATTTCCTTTGGTGGAAAGATATGACAAGTGACAAGAGCGAGTGGAATGTTGCTTTATTATTCTGATTTTTCACTGACAAACGCAGATCAGCAGCATGTGTGAAAGGAACCTCAGAGTCTAGGAAACAAGAGGGAGCTCAAGATATGATGTATAGACTTTTTTTCTTGCTTCATGGGGCTGCTGGGATATGAACATGCCATTTTGGGGAAAAGCTAATTGCCTGTTCAGCAACTAAAAGCAAGATACCTTTGTTCAGTGAGTTACAATTCCCTGAAGTACACTGCAGTAGCAAAGCAGTAATTACAATGCAGCATGTCTTAAAAGAGCACCATTATACATTTCCCGAAGAAAAGGGTAACTTAAGCATTGCTCCTCACTGGTTAAAGCAAAAGATTTAAAACATCTTGAGCATGATCATGTATGTTTTATGAATATAAATTTATGTTCATGCAAATTTCTAATGTTAAAACTGATAATGCTTGAAGCCTATCATTTTCAGACTGCTACCAGACCAGTTTATAAGATATTTTGTGCTGCTGGCAACAGTCCAAAATTCTGAAACACAGTTTTAATTTTCTTCTCTCCCCTCCCTCCCCT
>WEKX01011098.1:17513-31681 GCA_013390025.1 Pitta sordida
TCTTGTGGATGGGTGTCACATTGGCCAATTTCCAGTCTTGTGGCACAACACCAGTAAGCCAGGACTGTTGGTAAATTATGGAGAGTGGCTTGGCGAGTTCATCTGCTAGTTCTTTCATGACCCTCGGGTGGATTCCATCCGGTCCCATAGACTTATGAGGGTCCAAGCCACTCAGCAAGTCTCTGACTACCTCCTCTTGGATTACAAGGGGGTTATACTGCACCCCAGCTCCTTCCATGCCACTGCTGGTCCTTGTTCTCTTTTCCTGGGAACCATATCCAAGGAGAATCACTTCAAACAGGTTATAGAAAAATGTTAATTCTCAAGTCTGCTTGGTTCCTTCAGGTGAGCTACCCTGAGCTTGCCTGCTGAAGTGAACACTTTTGTAGGGTCTCATGTCTATCCTTCTGCACAACCTTTGTCTTGAGGAAGCAAGGTACTCTTTACTCATATGCTCAGTCCCCTTTTGCCTGGTTTCTTTTCTGTTTATTTTCCATAAGAAGTGGACAGAATCAGTATAAAATAGTAAGTTCTTTGGATACAACCTCTCTGTCTTCCCGTGTTGCTCTTCAACCATTCTTTTTTCCACCAAAGATGGTTAATCACCAGATTCAAGTATTTATAGCCTGATGACAAAGTGTACTGAAGATTTATTTTCCCTATAGTTTCCATGAAGACTTAAGAAGTTTTGAATATTCATACTCCAGATTGCCTAAACAGGACAGACAAAATTAATGCATGGAGGTGATTTGTTTGTTGGTTGGTTTGGGTTTTGTAGTGTCTTTTTTGCCACAACCAGATTGTCCAAAGTTACAGAGGGAGATGATGTTAGAGTCACTTAGTATTCAAACACTGCCTTAAGAAAGATGTCATAGTTTGAGATCTAGACATCTGGTCATCATTAACCATCACTGCTCACATATGATATTTTACTTAGACCGAACCAGGAGGCAGACAGTAATTTATATCCTACAGCCAGTGGGAAAAAGTCTGGTAAAATGTAAAAATGATCATGAATAGATGTTTCTAGCAGGTTCAGCTGTGGGGTAAGGTACGTGAGGAGATGGATTTTAAAAAGGAAATCACACCTTGATAATTTTCCGGCTTACAGGAAGGAGGCTCCACCTCAGCTCATCAGACGAGAAGTGATGTTAAGGCACCTTTGCCACAGAATGTCAGGCTGCATGTAAAGATTTTGCAATAAAAATGTTCAGCTTCTTTGTGGACTTTTTGCTGTTATTTTTTATGTATAACTCTATAATACTTTCAGGGGAAAAAAACCTAATACTATTACTTCATTCAATTTTAGTTGGCAATGCGAAATGTTAGATTAATAACTGTCAGGCAGTCAAATATCACAAGAGTTTCCCCATGTACTTCCTTACTTTTGCCAAAGATTAAAATGTCATCACTGCCACTAGGGACATTGGGTATGCACTTAATTATACTGTGGATTATACTTTGAAAAGTTTCAGCAGGTAGGTATATTTCAAACATTTATTTCTTGTACTCAGAATTTGTGACTTTATGAATTTTATTCCTGAACTCAGGTTAATAACTGATGAGAGATTCTATTTTAAGGTTCTTTGTATCCATACCTTTATAGATTTCCTAATCTTCAGGAGCTTTCTGAACTTGTACAAAGTTCAGGAAAGTCTCTGATACTGCTGCATAATTGAGCACAGGGATTGAACAGTGAGTCTGGCAAAGTGATCTTCTGGGATCAAAGAAGGTGGAGATTTTTTTGAATGACATGAAACTGGATGTGTTTGACAAATCGGGAAGGGAAGGGAAGGGAAGGGAANAAATTATTGAATTATAACAAGCCAAGTGGAGGACCAAATTAAGGAATGTTTGTTTTCAGTTCTAAGAAACCATGCAAGATGTAATGTCCCATAAAAGTTGTTCTCTACCTCAGAGAACAACTCAGGTTTTGGTTTTGTGCACCCATGAACACCTGTAGGGTACTAGTTATGCAAACTGGTGACAGACTTGTATTTTTCCTCTCTTAATTTCCAGAGAACCAGTTCATGGCTTTCACTGTTTCATCTAAGCACTGAATAAAGCCTTCTTTTTTTTCCCCATATCCATCACAGATAGAAAAGACTCAAATGCCCCAGGTTCTGATCAGAGTATCTATTTCAGTGATGTTGCTCATAAACTGTGTCCTAATTTCATTAATACCTAGGCTTTTAGGGAGAATTTTTCTTGTGTCTTATCATATTCTCCATGCAGACAAAATAACCATTGAAATCAATTTTCACTTCTGAGTGTTTTCTCTGTTTGTCTGACAGTTGGATAAAAATCTCATTGAGCTTGTGGACATACTGGCTGTCCTTCAGCTGTGATACACATGAGAAACAATTCTCCTTCCAATGTGCATCTATGTGTGCACAGACACAGCAGAATTGTAGCAGATCCAGACAGCTACAGCCAGAGGATCACTTGGAGAATAAACTCAAGAGAAAAATAGATTTTTTTGGTTACTATGCTGCTGAAAAATTATCCTTAAAATTAAAAAGAATTAAAAGTCAGCTGTGGTGACATTGCTGTGTTTTCTTATATTTCTGTAAAATGAGATTTGTTTCAAAGAAATGTGATTATTGTAATTTATGTTGCCTTCTAAAAGAATCATCAACAAGTAGAAAGGCACCAGATATTGGTGAACAGCTCATATGAAAAGAGCTAAAGGATAATCATTTAACAGACATTTTTTGTTTCTGTGCTACTGATCACTTTTTATTTTAAGTTTTTAGCTCACCCAGTGTCAAAAAATAGCACATTTTTATTCAAAGAAATCAATACATTTGATGATGAAGATGACATTAACAAGTACAGCTTATGAATTAGCATCCGTCATTTTACTCTGAACACGAGTCATCTCCAAAAGAGAAATTATTAATGTGAGCATCTCAAAATAAAAGCAAAATCTGATTAAAAAATTATGTGATGAAATTGTGGTTTATATTGAAAGAAACAAGTAAGAGCTTCAGACAAACTTGGTGATATGCTGAAAAAAAAATTTAAAAATTATGCTTCAATTTTCATTTTGAAACAGTTTTCTTCTAATCTATATTCAAGCACATTACATGAGTGTCAGAGCCCATCATGTGTTTTCATCCTGTATTTCCATTTATCATCCAAGCATGAATTTTTACAAGATTAATCTTCAATATAAGGAACATGCAAAAACATTTTTTCAAGTAGCAGGGGAATACAGGAAAGCCTTGGTACTCCAGCAGAGACTATTAACTTTCAGCGTCCTTAACACTGATTAGCTTTAAGGTAATTGAGATCAGTTAATGTCTCACTGGGACAAGAACTTTAATTTTTTTCCAAGTCTGTCATCAAAATTTCAATATGCAGTGAGAACTGTATGAATTGAATGGGATTCCACTTCACTTTCTGCAGGCTGTTGAACGTATTCTTTATAATTTCAAATTTAAACCTCTCTGGGATAGTCTCATGGAAATAGAGCCTTTTGTTGGCCATATAAAAGAGTAACAAAGCTGTTACCCCTCTCTGGTCAATTATATTGATTGTGATTCTGACATTTTCAAATGTATTTCTCCATTTGCTCCAATTATACTAAGCAGATTGTTAAGAAGATTGTCTTGGACTTTGGAAGACGTGCAATGAGCCAGCTCACTTGTAGCCGTGTCAAAGTTAATTAATTTTTCTAAATCTAAGATGACCAGGGATGCATTCTGCTTTCTGTTTTGAATTAAAATCACTTTTTCACTGCTGTGTTATTCCCAGTTTGTATTGATTTTAGGTTCAAAGAGCATTAACTTCAATTCTAAATTTTCTTTTAACCTGTGGAGAACATGGAGGCATCACAAGTTCTACTTAGAAATTTTCCCAAGGGGTTCATCCAAGGATTAACAAGATATTTTCAGTAACTTAATTTCACTTAATGTCTTTGAAGAACTTTCTCTTTTATCCATTAGGTTCGATTTTTGGGGAATGTTGTTTTTCGAATGCAGAATATCCCAAACTTCCTTTAGCTGGAATTATTTGTATATTGGCAAATGCCACAAAGAAAAAACAACAACAAAAAAGAAAAGTAGGTACTTAAGAGTAATTTTCATTAAGAAAAAAATAAATCTGTGGTTGATTAACCTTGGCTGACAGCCAAAATCCCACCCAGCTGCTCAGTTACTCACCTCTCTTAATTTTGTGGGGCAAGAAAATAGGAAAAACAAGAACAAGAATTTTCCTGTGTTCAGATAAAGACATGGATATCACTTATCACTTATCATTTACCTTTGTGGACAGATTCCAACTGGAAAAAAGAAAATAATTTGTTGTCAATTAAAATAAATATTTAATTTCTGATGCAGGTACTGGTAAAAAAAAAAAAAAAAAAAAAGAAATAGAAAAGGTACAGGCTTTAAAACAACCCTTCCCCACCTTCCTTCCTCAGGGTCAGCTTCTCACTTTCTGCACAGACTCCAGTACCTGGGGAGTTCAGAGAAGATTGAGGGTCACATTCCACATGCAGCAGTTTCTCTCTGCAACTCTCCTTCTCACGTCTCCCCTTTGCTCTGGCATGGGCTCTCCATGGTGGTGGCTCTTTTGGGAACGGCCATGTACTATGACATGGAGCTATGGACGGGCTGAAGTGGACGCCTGGTCTGATGTAAGGTAGTTCCATTTCCTGCTCCTGCTCCTCTCACTTTACCTCTCCTGTTTTTGTTCTTTTCCTCTTTCCATTTGGCACTTTCAGACCCTTGTTTTATAGGCCATGAACGTGGGCCTGGACACAGACATGACACGGACATAGGGATGTCTGTCCACACCACTTACTTTGCTGCCCACCATACTGTCCCTCTTGGCAGTGCACAGATCCACTCACAGGGTGCCAAACATGCTGATAATTCAACTGGGGTCTGTCACACTCTTCAGAATATTCTGATCGGTGTGGTATGATGCCTGCTTGCTGGACTAGATTCAAAGAGCTCGACAGTATCAATCTAAAACCTGCTGAGACAGAAGCTATGTGACAAAAAAAGAAAAAAAAGATAAAAAATACAAATAGGGTTGATGCAGTAATCTCCCCATGAAAGCTCTTTTTAGGTAAGGCAAATTGATGATGACAATGTAGGGAAATTTGCCTTTCTAGTACTGTTTTCTGAACCAAATTCCCCACAGCTGTCAATCAGGTCATTTTGTCCTCACACTAATTAGAACCATTTATTTTAGCAGTGTCTCTTGTACAATGCTGAAAGGTGAACTATCTTTCAATTCAGTTCTGGGATATGCTGGTGTGTTAAAAGTTTATTTTTGTGTAGTTTATTTCTTAATTAAAGTATTAGACATATGAGCTTCATTTTCTCAGCCTGATCTTGGTGTGTAGACCATAGCCTAACAATCACTTTTTATTCTTTTTACTTTAGAATTATAAGTGAATGATATTTTCACTCTGATCATAGTTATTTAGATTCTGTTTTTATTTTACTGTGTAGCAGTCAGGTGTTGTCTTCATAGATCACTTAACTTATTTGTATATTTTGTTTAAATAAAAGAGCAAATGCATTTTAAAATTACTCTTATGTTCATCTTATGCACTTTCCTGATTTGACAAGAAGATGCTGTAAGACTGCATGGGACCTTCATAGGCTTGTTAGTATTACAGACAGTTTTACAGAGAAGCTATGGCAACAGAAAGTTGAGTATTTCAAAGGTAGTTCTCAGGAAAATAACTTTTTTTGTCCAAAGTGGTGCTACAAAATACAATGTGCATCCGGCATGCCAGGAAGTGGCCAATAAGTTCAAGGATGATTTTAAATTCCAATCCATCAAGAAGATTCAAATGTTCTCATGGAAAAAGAGAAGGCTTGGATTTACATTCATATTCCAATGACTTATTTTATGTAGTAATAATAGTCATAGTTACTGCTTCAGGCAAAGACTGTACCCCAGGTTTCATCTTTCAGTGCCCTGATCCCTTGGCTGAAGACTCATGCTCCCTAAGAGGCGACGGCTCTTTCAAGAAGCAATATATCATGGGGAGAGCCCTTTTGTTCTATTGTAAAACTTTTCTCCTTTTTTACTGGAACAGACAATAGAGTTCTTTTCTTATCGCCCCTTTCCTCCCCTGCAAGGCATGTGACATGGGAGGGACCCGAGGTCCTATAAATACAGCTGCTGGGCTCATACAGGGTGGAGTTTTGTGGATCTTCTGGACTGGGAAGGCCTTGTTTTTGTCCCTGATCTCTATTCCACCATTTTGTCCATGACCGTGTAGACCTTTGACTCCTCATCTCAGTACAGCTTTTCCCCTGCCGACTGCTGGATCTCCCTGCAGCACCTTGGATATTTCAGGAAAGAATTAGTTAGAAAGGTAGTTACTCCACCAGTTTGCTTACCCTGAACCCTATTTCCCTGCCCCTGGAATCCTGGGGGGGCCCTGGTCTCCCTTGAACTTGGCCCCCCTTGTGTTTGGGGGTTTTTTCCCAGCTATCTTCAGTCATCATTTTTTCCTTCCATTGTTACTGTTGTTCAAACATATATNCCGGCACCGCCCCTCGGTGGAGCAGAGTCAGTACGCATGCGCGAACGGCATAAATTCGCAAATGGTGGAATCAAAACTGCGATAAATTCACATCGCAAATGTGCGAGGTCGTGAAGGAGAAGTCGCGATACGGAGAGGATTCACTGTATATATATATATATATGCTTGTTATATTAATTTTGTTCCTTTCTTCCCAGTCAAGTTCTTATTTCTCTATTATTCAGGTATCTCTAAATTCAATTCATACTCTGTCTCAATTGACACCAGGACACAATATTATGCTCATTGTTCTCCTCCTGCCTGTCCCACATTAAATGAGCTTCATTTGACACAAAAACATGAAAGCTGGTAAAGCTTCTGTGTTTCAAGTTAGGCCCTCTAAGACTTGCCTATAATCTACCATGAAGGATGTTTTGAAAAGTATTGATCATTCAGGTTCCAGACCTGAAAATATCAGAGTGGCTTCTGAACTCTTTCAGTGCAGAAAGGCACATCTTTGGGGAAATGAAAATAGAATATAAACACTTACATTATGATGTTTATAATAGGTTATAACCTTGAGTGTAGTTTTTAAATTATTATTTTAAAATATTTCAGAATCCTCAGGTCTTTTAAATTTTTTCGTGTATTAAGGTCAGGTGATCTGTTCTCATAGCACAAGCTGAACTGTTACAATGAGGTTTGCACACAGTATGTTTAGGGAAGTGTTTAACTCTTCTGCTCTTGCTACGTTCTTCCTAAGCAATCCAAATGTATAGATGGTGGGGTTTATGAGCTTGAAACTCTCACAGTGTCACGTGCAGATCCCTTTGACTCCCTGAAACTGCTTGTTGAAATCAGAACTCCTTTCGGAGACAGAATCTAGCCGTAACATCCCTGTTTCCTGAGAATTCCCACAAGCACACTTGACACTAGCTGCGAGCTGAACCACCCTGGACCCTGGAACCTATTGCTTACTGTACTGTACAACCTCTGTTTCCTGTTTCTTCATTCAATCTCAGCTTAACCACTCTGTCTTCAGCAGAGCATTATGCAACTGCATCAGAGAGAGGCTTGTAAGAGTAAGAAAATTTGCTAGAGTCTCAGAGGTATCAAATAAACCTGAAAGTACTTTAATTTGTGTAACTTAAGAAGACTCTTCTGTCTGGTCTCTTCTCTAAAAAAACCAATGTACCTGGGAAATTTCATTTGAGGGGGTTTTGTTTCGTTGGGGGCGGGTTTTGTTCAGTTGTTTTTGTTTGGTATTTTTTAATGAACACTCCGATTTCCTTCCATACCCCTTTATCCACTCTTCCTTAAAACTTTTCATCAGACATATAAATTGAATAATGTCAGTCCTCTCTTTAAAAATAATGAAAGAATTGAGTGAGGCTTTGCTGGTGAGCAAACTTATGTAATACAATTATTATGTGGCAGCATTGCATAAAAAAAACCAGGGCTGCCACTATAAACTCTCATTTGTAACAATTCTCTTTTTAAAAGCTGATGAAGAACATCAGGCAATTCTGTGGTAAAAGGTAGATCTGGGAAAGCTCAAAGAGTCCCATGAGGATAAATAAAAAGTTGCAGTACAAGACATCAAATTTATAGCCTGTCGCATTTCTGTGTTGGTTCTTGCTTTCCTGAAGAAAAATGACAAAACATTCTTTGTCTGCAATTAAATAAACATGAATTCTCAATATTTTCATGTCAGAAATCCGGCTGCAGAAACATATTGTAATGTCTCGCTGACTACTCTGATAAAAATAATGTACAGAATTTGTTGATTTAAATAAGATAAACTTTCATTAGTTTAATCATCTAAGCATGGAGGAAAAAACTCAGAGATGATATCTTTTAAATTATGATGGGATTTTTTTCTACGAAAGTCAAGACAAACTGTATCTGTAAACAGATGATTCACAACAAACTCACCTGATTATGATTTAAAAGAAAGGCCTCAGAAATAATCTTTAGACTACAGAATTTTGTTACTCCACAAGATCTTTAAAAGGCATGTCCCTCCAAAGTGTCAAAGACTCAGCTATGAAATTCTCATATTTAAATATGTGAACTTATTTCCCTCACATTAATGTAATAAGGAAAGGTATATTGCTTCCTTATTTATTATTTATTATTGTTAGCTCATTTAAGGTTTTATGCTTTGTGATCATATTCTGAAAGCTTTGCTTAGGGCAGATCGCTGCTGCTGCAAACAAGTCTTTATCTGTAGCAGAGAAGTGGAGTTTTAAGTGGAGCTTTGTTCCCCCCTCGTTATTTTCTAAGTCTTGCCTTGTAGACATTGTGTCTTTCATCATCTGCTTGACTACCAAATATCATTTGCAAAGGCAGATCAACTAGTAAAAGAAGTTCATTCAGTATCTTCTCAGCCAAGTCACAATATTTCTCTTTTTTACTTTTGCTTTCTTCCTTTTTTTGATCCCTACTATGTAACACTGCCACTTGAAGTCTGTATCATTTAATTCCGTGATTTTATCCCTCATTATTTCCATATTTAAAGCATTCCTCTTTCAAGACAGCATTTTATCTTACTGAAATCTTTCAGTTCTGTACTGGAGATATTCTTCACAGCATACTGTTCACATTACCCTCATGTATTACAAGGCAGAGATGTGAGGAACCAGTCATCTTGTGTTGAAGTGTCATGTCCTGTTACTTATATTTTGCTGTTAACTTGTTACACTGGGTTTCTACCCCCACTGTAGATGAGCAGAACCACTACTGATTGTGTTAGGCCTTACAGATTCTTAGGTGACCCACTTAATTTTAAGGACACAGTACAGAGAACTCCAGAGGTCAAAAACTGGGTAGTTTCTTAGTTAAGACCCAGAGTCATTCTGGAGATACTGCTACATTCTTACTAAAAATATCACATGGCAAAAAGCAAAGGAGGTCTTCCTAGAGTTTGTGAAAAAGGCTCTGTTTTCTTTGTACAAAACTGTATAGTTGAGTAGATGTGATCTCATAGTTTGCTGCCATCAGAAGGTAGAAAAGTCCTTTTCCTACCACGCCCTGATTGTATAAAGTCATGACAGTCAGTTTTACTTGTTATGGGTCACTGCGTGAGCCACTTTAAGACACAAAACAATGGGAGCAGGAGTTGGATTGATTTCTGCTAGATTGGTGGGCTCAGACAAGGAATGAAGAACAAAAATGGGTCAAGGACAGGGATTGTTAGATGGAAAAAAACCCCCCAAACACAAAAGCAAAATCCTGAAATAATCTCAGATCAGCCCAGGATTGTTCACAATTGTTTGTGAAAGAATTGAGGTGTTAATTTTCTCCTTAATCTGCTCAGAAATACTAAAAAAAAAATTACAAAAACCCTATACCAAGGATTCAGGTCTTTAATTCTCTTTAAGGAGTCCCAAAGCACAAAGATTGTCATATTCAGGCAGACTTAAAATGAGATGCAGAAAAAGGTAGTGTTACCATGGAGTAATACATACTGTTTCATCACCATCACCTGGTTGCACTTATTTTTCCATTTGAAGTCCATGCTGTATGGAGTCTGTAAAGGTCAATTCCTATGATCAAGCCTCTATTTTAATTAGCTTTGCTTTACATACTTTCATTTTTGCAAAATTTTGCTAAAATTATTTCCTGCAATCTGGCAATTTCTCACCACCCCAGCTGCACAGGGTGTCTGTAGAGTCAAACCTGACGGGAAACCTGGAAGTTAATTTTGTCTATAGGGTATCCTAAGTTACTACAGAGATGATGAGAGTCTGACCCATATTATTAGCTGAAAAATCCCCAGGAAAATGGTGTAAGCCCAAGGTACTGTGTTGTTCAAATGATCCATAAATCTGGAGTGGTCCAATGGGCCAAGGGCAGCCAGGTGCATATTAGAATATATGAGGAAATACTAGTAGAAGGTGTTGACTCACAAGATTTGATGGGCTCAGTTTCTGTAATTGCAATAGGTGAAGAAAATCAGCTGGCCTTCATACACTAGATTTCTTTAGTCATGGGGAAATGTGATGCAGTTAAATCTCAGGAGAAATAAACTTTAGAAACTCTTGCTGCAATCCCCAGGTTTACTGGAATAAACTTCTGAAATTCTGATGCATAGAAGTTTTATTAGAAGATACATTCATTGTTGTTCTTTATTTTAGCAAAATTTTTTGTTACTTTCCAAACTTTGACTTGCAAATCTCATTTCTGGCATTACACATTACTGTGTTTGTGCTCAGCAAAATCACATTGCATATATATTGCAGTTTAAGGAAAATCAAAATTATAACTGAATACTCAGAATTTGAACCCTCAGAACAACAATCACAGAATTTTAAAAAAAGGTCTTTACGTGGTGTTCATATATTCTACTTACTGACTGTGCAAAGTTACATTTATTTACAGAAAATGTATCTGTTTAAGTACATGTTAGTTATGGGGGAAAATCTATATATTTTACTATCATTATTCGACTTAAAGTATGTTTTGGTGAAAAACACAGTAAATGGAACAGCTTTCAAACTGCTCTCCAAGGCAACAAGTTGGGGAATATTCTCTACCCTAGCAATCTCTTTCTTCAGGGCCCTGGGCACAACCTTAAAATACTTAGATTGATGGTCTAACACAGATGTTTGATGGACCATACCTTAGATCAAGGTACACCTTTGATTTTTCCAATTGCTCTGAGGCTGGATGGTTATCTAAGTGGACTCATGTTTTATATTTCCTAAATAATGATTTTAATGTATGCTTAGTACTTGGGGGATTTCTTAAACCCTAATGATTTGTAACTGCTGCAGACTCATACTTGAGAAACTTTATTTCAAACTACAAGTTGGGTGTAATGATCATATGGGCAAATACGTACAACCAAGTTAGCAGAAATCAATAGCCAAGCACTCTCTGCTCAAGTAAGAATGCCAGCTCAGAATACAGCCTTTGAAATCAATATATTTGTCTGCATTTACTGCTTTTTTCATGGCAAGTGCGGTGGAAATATCCAGGCTTGGGATTTCTTGGAGTTTGGGTTGTACCATTTGCCATACAGTGAAGTTTAGGCATTACTTCATAAAGATTCAGAGCCAAAAATCAGAACAGCTATTTCAATCCTCTAAATATTAACAATAAAACTGTCTGTAAATACTGTATATAAATATATTAAGAGGGAAACAATGACATAACTACAGAAAGAACGGTATCCACAACTAATTCTTTAATACTTCTTTGTAATGCAGATTTTTTTATCATTAGGATAATTTAACAAATCAAGATAAAAATTTATCTATTGAACAAAAGAAATATCAGACTTGATACTTCATCATTTTGTAATACATACCAAAATATATTCATACAATTTCATACAATACTCTCAGAAAGCAAATTAAGAATAATTGAATTCTGGATCAATATAGATTGTATTTACAGAATATGTGACTTAACAGATTAGAAATGTAGTTAAAACACAGTTATAGAACACATGATGTATATAAAGATTTGGAAGTTAAAATCATGTATCAAAAAGTAAACAGGTCTTGCAGCTGTCATTGTTTGGATAGAAGAGCTCTAAGAAAAACCTATTTGCTGCAGGAAGTTTGAATCAGTGACCCCCAGAGATAGTGCTGGAACAATGTTGCACCACTGGGTATGGGAGGATGCTGTGGAACTGTGATTTGTCAGCCTTCAGAGATGTTATTGAAAATACCACTGATTTGTGTGTCGGGTTTATTTTTTCTTCAGCAGTCAAGTGTGTTAATTCTGTCTCCTTGACTAACTTCAAATACCTAGTGACTTTGAAAGTTGTATAAAGTAANTTGTGTGACCTCAAGGTCATGTAACTTCCACACACTGAATCAGTTTCTGCCGTTTTAATGAAGTCAGTACTGGAGGGGGAAACCATAAGCACCAAATCTAATCTTAGCCTCTTTGTTTCTGAGCCTGGCATTCTAATCCTATTGGGATTTCTGCCCCATCATTTAGACAGATCTGCCTTTCTTTCTGTAGGACCTCCTCTCAGAGGTTAACCTAACCCTTTCCTGGCCTTGAATGATTCATCCTCCCCAGGAATTTTTCTTTTTGTCCATAAATCCCCCAGCAGACCTGGCTCCAAGTCAGATGTTTCATCTTACAATCTTTACACTCGGTCTCTGTAAAGATGTAGCTGATATTGGTGCAGGTAACACTTGAACATCCACCCACCTTCTGACAGCCTTATATTCAAATCAGTCGATTATGTTGTGGAGCAGAGAGCTCCAACATATGAAAACCTCTGCAACTATCAGAAAGTGACCACTAGCAAATGCATCCAAATTCTTTCAAAAGGCAATACAGGAAATGTTCTTTTAAAGGCAGAAAGAGTCACTATAGTTGCTTATTTAGACAGCCTACTTGAAGCAACCTACAGAATTGAAGCATACAACTCCTCCTGACTCTAAATTCTGACTCATTATCATACCCCCTTTAGAAATACAGATGAACAAGCAAATGACCACTTTGTTTGTTTGTGTTTTGGGTGGATTGTTTTGTTTTGGAGTTGGTTTTTTTTCATTTCTGGGGAGAGGGGAAAATACACAGAGAAAGAAGCAAAAATTCTGGACACACTGTGGCTGCTTAGGCAAGAAGTACAAATAATAAGACATAGAAATGGGGATCTTTTGAATATAATTGTGAGCAAGTCCAATGACTTCTCCATACCTCTTTTTCTCCAGCAGGATTGTTCTATCTTTCCTCATTTAGCTGTGGAAAAGCAGAGGTATATTCGGGTTGTGTGTTTGGAGGCATTTGTGAGAATATACCTTGCATAAGACTGAAGCAAAACTCACATTCAGCCTGTGGTGCCGTCTTCTCCCTGCTTCTACTGCCTGAGATCTGAGGAAGATCTTAGCAGCAAACTTTGAAAACATTTACAACAACTACATGGAAGTGAATAAAAAATCACTTCTGATAATCTTACAGAAGAGGTGAGGACTGATGGCATGAAAAAAAAACCTGAGATGACTGCAGGAGCTACATTACTTGGCAAATGGGTACCCTTCAATCAAAATGTGTTTCATTCTGTCTCACCAAATGCCAGATAACAGACTGAGAAGTACAAGTTAAGCCTAGAGAATGGAATAGTTTGCCTTGGGAAGCAGTGACTCTGAAAGAAATTTAGGGGTCACAGTAGATATATGACTCCAAAAGGCTTTTTGCAGTGCTGTGGGAACAGGGTTAATGCCATCCCTGGGTATATAAACAAATGAGTAGAGGGAGGTGAGTTTACCTCTGTGTGCTTGTTATTCCAATATCCTGTGCTGTTCTGGTCTCCATATTTTTAAAGGATGTTGGCGAGGGTGTTAAAAAGAGCCATAAAAAGTATTTAATGGCTGGAGACATAATGACTTACAGTGAGAAATTTAAAGCATTCATTTTGTTAGGCTTATAAAAAGGAAGATTGAAAGGTGGTTTGATAATGGTTTATAACCACATGCTTAAGGTAAAAACACCAGGGAACAAAGGATTCTTTAATCTACTGGGAGAAAAAAGAAGTATAGAAACTGTTGATGTCTGAAAGCTGAAACTGAAAATTAAATATTTTTAGCTGGAAATATAAAAATTATTGAAAATTAACAGTGAAAATCGTGGACCCTCCACCTTTTGCTGATTTTATATCAACACTAGAGTCACTTTCAGAAGCTGGCTGTAACTGAAGAAAATA
>WEKX01011099.1:0-16529 GCA_013390025.1 Pitta sordida
TCCCATCTCATGCTGGGGCATATGGGACGTGTGAGGAGAGTCCCCAGCAGTACACGTATGTAAGTACCAACATGGGAGCTTGCATATGGATAATTGAACATATTCAAGTGTAGTGACAATTTGCATCAATCCACAGCCAGACAAAGGAAGAGAATACCGTTAAAAATTCTTAGGAACTTCCCACTCTGCAATCCTTTTCTCCAATTTTCTCGTGGAATTTTCCTTTTCTGCATTCAGAATTATAGAGATATTCCTTCATTGGAGTGGAGTTGGGAGAAACAGAAATACAACTATAGAACATAAGACTGTTTTTAATTTGCCATGATCCTATACTTTGCCTAAACATGAGGCAATGTCAAGAGCATTATTGCTCCTTGTGTTGAATGTAAAAAAGGGCTGGCACAAGAAAACTTCCTGAAATAAGGATTTGGTCTTATCCATAGTTTTTCCTGAATAAACCTAAATAAAACCTGAAAAACAAGGAGTGTCTAAATGCACTGAATTTTGAAATATTTTTCTTTCATGACTCTCTATGATTCATCCAGATATTATGCTAAAAGTTTTCACATTTGGAAGTGTATGGCAATGGTGAATTTTTCATAGATATTCTTTTGCTCTGTAATTTGAATTGTCATGTATAAAATAGAAAAGTGTTATCTCTGAAGCAGTCTACTTGAGTAACAGATTTAGAAATTCATGAGAATTTTACAGAAGCTCAATGAAATGAAAAAAAAAGCAGCCAACCATATTATGCCAGTAAACAGAGTTACATAACATTAGCTCGGAGCTATGCTAACTTCAAAATATAGATGTATGCATTTAACTCTCGGAGACATTTCCAAACAAGATTAAATTTCTGAAACATAAAACTTTCACTGTTGCCTGAGACTGAAAATGTTGGTATTTTTTGTTTATTGGTTGTTTTTTTCCTGCCAGGTAACAGAAGTTTGATATGAGTTCTAAGTTCAGTATACTGAAGTAATACCTTCTAATAAAATGTTACTTCTATGTGTTACGTCTACATACTACAAGATAACCTGTATATCTGGAGATGCTGTATGCCCTTAAAAAATAATACAATCATGCAACAATTATTCTTAATTGTGGTATACAGATTAATTTAGAAAAGAGAGGGAATGTGACATAACCACCCCATGCATGGCTATCGACTGGGAGATGAGTGGCTTGAGAGTAGTGAAGTGGAGAGGGATTAAGGAGCAATGATTGACAGAAAACTCAATATGAGCCAGCAGTGCGCCCAGGTGGCTAAGAGGGCCATTGGCACCCTGGCCTGTATCAGGAACAGTGTGGTCAGACGGACTAGGGAAGTTATCCTTCCCCTGTACTCAGCGCTGGTCAGACCACATCTTGAGTACTGTGTGCAGTTGTAGGCTCCCCAGATTAAAAAGGATGTTGAGCTGCTTGAGAGGGTCCAGGGAAGGACAAGAAGGACGGTGAGGGGACTGGAGGGCAAGCCCTATGGGGGGAAGCTACGGGAACTGGAGTTGTTCATCCTGGAGAAGAGTAGACTCAGAGGTGACCTCATTGCTGTTTACAACTACCTGAAGGGAGGTTGCAGTCAGGTGGGTGTGGATCTCTTCTCTCAGGCTGAGGACACCAGAACAAGAGGACATGGCCTTAAGCTACACCAGGGCAGGTTTAGACTGAATGTTAGGAAGAGTTTTTTCACAGAGAGAGTGATTCCTCTTTGGAATGGTCTGGCCAGGGAGGTGGTGGAGTCGCCATCCCTGGAGATGTTTAAGAGAAGACTTGATGAGGAGCTCAGTGACATGGTCTAGTTGATGGGGAGTTGGACTAGATGATTCTGAGGGTCCCTTCCAACTTGGAATATCCTGTGAAGGGGAGATATAAGAACTTTTAATGCTACCTTTAAGAAATGTGAAAGAGTAACATGGAAAATGCTCAGTGTTCATGAACAACAAAGAAAAAGGAGAGGGGAAATAAAAGTGAGAGATTTATTACTGATTTTTATTTTATAAACATTTTTATCATATCTGAGAATTTTTCTGACAATAAACTGGAAAACAGCCCAAACGCTTTATCCATTACTTTGAAAATATATGTAGTGTAGCAAGTAATGCATACAAATGCAAAATGTTGTTTATATCTTTTTTCCTTACGCTGGTAACTTCAGAAATACATTTTATACGTAATCTCGCTGGCACTTAAATAAATCATTAAAACTAGAAAATGCATAATAAAAAATATGGTGGTTTAGAGAGAGAGAATAAATACTGTTGTATTTCAGAGCTGAGGAATATTACATGAACTGCTAAGCCTAATTTCTTCAGGTCTTCCTTTAAAATATTTCACATTTTTTGAATCAACGTCACATATGTGTAATGAGAGAAACTAAATCTGGTTGAAATGAGTACCCTGTAAACTTTAACAATAAAGATACAATAAAATAATATGGTAAAAAAACCCCAACCAATTACACAAATATCACCAAAGGAGTAAAATTTTAATCAAATAATAATAAAATAATTTTACATCTTTTCAGAATTGTTCATCCAGGAGATGAAGCAAAGAGCTACTATACCCCTATCACCATAGCTTTTCTTACCAATATTTACAAAGCACCTATTTCACAGAATAGAATATTATTATGAGTTGGAATTTATGACATGTTACTATACTTCCTTCTATACTTCAGGTTTTTATTAAATGCAAAAAACATGCTTTGGTCTGTTAATTTTTTTACCTCCATCTTCAGTGTCTTAAGGAAGTTCACTTTTATATTTTTTAAGTGCCAAGTTTAAATGTTTAGTTTCTAATTAGGATAATCTTGATGACACTTCAAATACAGAACTTGTTTTTATTGATATAGTCATGCCTTGTTGCATTGCAACTTCTCCATCGTGACCTCACTGGTTTGCGAGAAATTTCACCTGAAAATCTGTCTCAGTGATTCATAGAGCTTCTGGGTCAACCCAGGCGCAGTGCCTCTGCTTCATCGAGGTGTGGCACCAGCACTCCCTGTGGGACAGTACTGGACTGGCCCCTTGGAGAGGGCACATGGTGCCTCCACCTCACCATGGTGTTTATAGCCCCATGGCACTGTGCCCCGGTCTCTGCCCCACTCTTGTGTGTCTCCATGCCCCGTCACTACTGAGGAAGGCTTATGGAGCACGATGCCCCGGGCAGCCGCGGAGACCTAGGCCAGACGAGAACAATTCCAACCATGCAAAACCACATATTTACATTAAATGCATCTGGGCCGGGCTGCGCAGGTCGTGGCTCATGTCTCTGTCCCCTTGCCACCCCCAGTGATTCCTGGATGGGACCAATTCACATATTCATGAGGTCATTACATATTCATGGATTGAGTGAGTTTTCAGTAAAAACTCATGGCATCTGTGCAAGCGCATGGAAGCACAACTCACAAAAAAATAATCTACAGTTAATTGAAACTGCAAATACGCAGAACGTGAATATGGGAGTGGCTCACTGTATTTTGAACTTAGAATTAGGTTGAAAATTTTAACTTCAGAATTTTATTTCATCATATATATTTATAATATATAAGGTCTGATTATTTCCAGATAAGATACTTCTGACTTCACAGCACCACAAAATCACAGAATGATTGAGGTTGGGGGACATTCTGCCCAATCTCCCTGTTTTCCAAGGATAGATTCTATACACCATTCTGGGAAACCTGTTCCACTGCTCATTGACCTTCACACTGAAAAACTGTTTCTTGATCAAACAGAATTTGTCATGTTTTTGATTGTGGTCGCTGCATCTTGTCCTGTCACTGGACATCACTGAAATGAGCCTGGTTCCATCTCCTTTACACCCTCCATTCAGATACTGGTACACATTGATAAGATCCCTCAAGACTTCTTTTGTCTGGGCTAAGCAATGTGCTTAGCCCCCTTAAGAAGTGCTCTCTCAGCACTTCTTCACAGGATAGATGATCCAATCCCTTAGTAATTTTTGGGGCCCTTTTTTGGACTATCTCCAGTAGCTCTATGTCTCTGGAAGTCATGGGAGAAGCCTAAAACTGGACACAGGACTTCAGATATGACCTCACCGATGTTGAGTAGTGAGGGAAAATCATCTTCCCATATTTGCGGGTAACATGCCTCTTAATGAAGCCCAAGATACTACTCGTTGCCTTTTTCAAAAAGGCAAATTACTGACTCATATTCAACGTGTTGTTGACCACGAGTCTCACAACATTTTCTGCACTTTTCCCTGATAAACTTTATGAGGTTTCTAATAGCCCATTTATCCAGCCTGTTGAGGTCTTTCTGGATGGCAACACAAGCTTCTAGTGTATGAGGCATTCCTCTCGATTTTGTGTTATCTGTAATTTTGCTGAGGGCACACTTTGAGCTATCATCTAGATCATGAATGAGGATCTTGGACAGAACTGTAGACAATATTGACCCCTGAGGTAGACTGGTAGCTATTGGTCTCCAGCTAGATTTTGTGCCACTGATCCCCAACTTCTGTGCCTGGGTGTCCAGCCAGTTTTAAGTCTGCTTCATTGTCTATTTTTCCAGCCCACACATCCTTAGTTTCATGAGGATCTTATGGCAGATAATATTAAAAGTCTTACTGTAATAAGGTTAGATGATATCCAGGTCTCTCCTCTTGTCTATTAAGCCAATCTTGTGATGGTTATCATCTGTCAAGTGTAACTTCCCTTGGTGAATCCACGTTGACTACTCCTGATTACTTGTCTTTTATTGCCTGGAAATATTTTGCATGATTACTTACTTCATTAACATTCCTAGGGATAAAGATAAAACTGGCTGGAGTGTAGTTGCCTGTGTCCTCATTCTTGTCAAGTTTTTGTTTCCTCCAGTCATCAGACACTTCTCCCAATTATCTCAGCTGTTCAAAGATTATGAAGAAGGCCCTGCCGCTTCCCCCAGCCCCACTCCCCGGCACGGCCGCCGCAACAACTGATACACAGCAACATAGTGCCGAAACAGTGCCAGGGGCCCATGTAGAGGGTGCAGGCCAAATTTGCTTGTTAATGAGCTGCCATTCAGCAGGGAAGTAGAGCTTCATGGGACACAAATAAGACCGCAGTTCCGTGGTATAGGAGACCTGACTGTGTTATCAATCAGTTACAAAGCAATGAAATGTAAAATGAAGAGGCATTCTTAGATTTTTCAACCATTACACATAAAACTGCTTTATAATTTTTTCATAGCTCAGACATCTTCATTTCTGAGCAGCAGTACCTGAGGTTGAAATGACTATTCAACTTGAAATTTCGGCTGATTCAGAGAATAAATTTACAGGCCAAGGTGTCTCTAAACAAAAATGGTGGTATTGTTTCTTTGCTATGAATAATAGCATAATAATGAAGCTCATGTAAATATTTGTATTTATTTTGCTTGACTGAAGAGGTTTGAAGCAAATTGGGGCTGAGCCAAAGAAAAACTAAAACAAAAACCCCCCACACCTCCCTCTCACCAGCTCTGCTTCCACTCTCAACCTCTCACTAATCGGCAACTGAGTAAGGTTGTTGTGGCTGGAAACACGAAAGAGTTTGGGGCAACTTCTGGTGAGAAGTGGAAGAGGCCACCAGCAAGACGTCTACCACCATGTACGGCCATGTGGTCTGCAGTCCATCTCCAATTTTACTGCTGACAGGAGTGCAGAGTCACACACCAGGAGTGGCAGTGCTGCTGCACACACACAAGCTGTCACCACGCTCCTGCCAGCCTGCAGTGGTACCGACCTCATCTCGTCACCACCGGGGCTGCTGCCCTTGCCGCTCAGCCCTGCAATCTCCACCGGCACTGCAGGGTAGCAGCCGGGCAGAGCCAGAAGGGGCCTCGCTATGCCTCATTGCCTGGTCCTGATCTGTGGCCAGCGGTGGTGACAGTGGCCCTAGTCACCAGAGGACCCAGGGGACAGAAGAAGTCGCTGACTCCCTCCCCTACCAAAAGTCATGAAATTAAAATAATTTTCAACAGAAAACAGGCACCCCTAGAACCAGAAATTTATCCCAAATCCATGACAATTCCCCATCATTGGATATATTCAGAGTCAGGCTAGACAGAACTTTGAACAGTGAAAATTGTCCCTGTTCATGGCAGGTGGGGTTGAACTTGATGAATCTTTAAAGATTCCTTCCAAGCCAAATCATTCTATGGCTCATTCATACGATTCTATGAACTTCAAGTCACTTAAGTAGAGTTATTTGAAACTTTCTATAGTAGGCTTTCAAATGGAATCCTTGCTTTTGTATAGACTTCTGGCAGTCAATGTCTCTCACCACAAAAAATTTTCTAGTGGTGACACACACTACATTAACCCTGTAGTTAATCTTCAGACTGTGCTCTTTTCCATTGTCTCTTGTCCCCAGTGTCCTCCAGGGCAGTTGGACTTCTTGTTTAGGGTAGGGGTGGTGGCTCTCTCTCCAGGTGCTGGTAATTGCAATTCATATAGTACTCCCTGGGAATATTCCAATCTGAGGCTTGCTAGCTGTTATACATATTTCTTAAGAGCACAGGGGAAAAAAACCCGTTTGAAATATGATTGAGAAGAAAGGACAGAATGTGTCAACAAAACACAGGACTCTGTCAAATAGATTTAGACACATTTGATCAGACCCTACTTACAGACCCTATTTACAGTCAACCCTTTCCTTTTAACCATTTTCCTTCTGTTTTCTTATTGTTGTTCTTCCCTGTTACACCTTAAAGAATCCTTTTCCCTGCCTTTTGTCCTTACTTGAGACATTCCATTTTAAGGTTTATACAGTACTAAAATTAATTTCCTCACCTTATTTCATAATAAATTCTGTAGCACTTTAGGCAGTAATCTCATTTGTTTTGCATGGTGTTTCAAAGACAAACTTTCTTCCCTTGACCCGTTGATGAGTTTCACACTAGGGATAATGGTCTAATCAGGAGCACCTGATTCAGTTCCTAGGGTTCATGGTTTGTCATGATTTGTCAGATCCTAGCTAGATCTCTGAGTTTAACTGGATTAGCTTTTCATTCCAAAACCTGACATTTCATGTAGTGATCCAAGTTACAGCAAAGTGACACCACCATTTATTTCATGTTACAGCAATATCTCACCCCAAGACACTGCGGAGAGATATGTCTATGTAAAAAGGTCTGTGGTTGCCATGCCTTCAATTACTAATTGAAATTCACAGCAGGCAAAACCAATTGCTCTTCGTGAAATGCATTTTATTTTGGAAGATAGCACAGTGAACCATGGTTGGCACATTTTGTGATGGCAAATCATAGGAAGAAAGGTCACTGAGCTCTTCATCAAGTCTTCTCTTAAACACCTCCAGGGATGGCGACTCCACCACCTCCCTGGGCACACCATTCTAATGAGAGATCACTCTCTCTATGAAAAAAATTTTCCTAACACTCAGTCTAAACCTTACGTGGCACAGTTTAACATCATGTCTTCTTGTTCTGGTACAGGCAGCCTGAGAGAAGAGATTTATGTCCACCCGACTGCAACCTCCCTTCAGGTAGTTGTAAACAGCAATGAGGTCACCTCTGAGTCGACTCTTCTCCAGGATGAACAACCCCAGTTCCCGTAGCTTCCCCCTATAGGGCTTGTTGTCCAGTCCTTTCACCATCCCTGTCGCCCTACTGTGGACCCTCTCAAGCAGCTCAACATCCTTCTTCAACTGGGGAGCCCACAACTGGACACAGTACTCAAGATGTGGTCTGNACAATCTAGAACTTCCTCATGAGAGGAAGAGAAGAGGAAGGTACCGACCTCTTCGCTCTCATGAACACTGACAGGACTTAAGGAAGTGGTCTGAAGTTGTATCAGGGGAGGTTTAGATTGGATATTAGAAAGAGTTTCTTAATCCCGAGCATGTTTGGGCAGTGGAACAAGCTTCCCAGGAAAGTGGAAACAACACCATCCTGTTTGATTTCAAGAAACATTTGGCTAATTCTCTCAGGCACATGATGTGTCCTGGACAGGACCAGGAGTTGGACTCAATGATCCTGATGATCTTTCCAACTCAGCATATTCTATGATTCTATGATTCTACATTGTATGATTAAAATATGTGGCTCAAGAATTGAATTGAGTTCATTGTTATTTGGGTCCTTCTGCAAAGAAACCAGAAAGCAATACAGTTATACCCCCTCATTTGCAAGAAACAGGTCATGTCAGACGTCTCGCAGAACTTCAAACTTGCAAATATGTGCAGGTCATTAATATGCATGCAGGCCATGCCCATTGCTCCACCCCCTGGCACGCCAGAGCACTGCAGACACTTTTCTATTCCTTCCCATGGGCTCTCTTGGGTGCTTCTGGAATTTCTTAGATCATGTTCTCATAACACACAAGTGACTGAAGTAATTGTGAGAAATTTTCCTCGCAAATCCGTGGGGTTGTAATTGAAGGGTAGCAATGCAGCAGGGTTATACTGTATATTTTAACATATTTAAACACATGTGGAAGGGAAGAGGAGCTGTCCACTGCACATGAAGAATGTTTTTTGTGAAAGTCAGAGCTGTGTTTTTATCAAGAACTCTTTTTAAAGGCTGTGAAAGAAATATTCTGTGATTCTGACAGAATCCTGAGTAGTGGTCACTGTACTGTAGTACATCACAATAAACATTTAAAGTCAAAGAAGAATTCTTTTGTCTACGCTCTTTTTTTCCTATGAGGCATGTGTTTTTGTTAAGTCATCTGTTGGAGATTAATAAGGATAAACATAAAAACAGGGAAGGATCAAGGGAACAGTGATAGCTAAGAAACTTTATTAACCCAATCAGTGCAAACCTAACTCCTTGTTTAAAGAAGAGGATTAGATTATTGTCCTTGATGTGAAAACTGTCAAGATGATACAACTACACAAATTCTCTTGAGATACCACAAAAAATAAAGGGGGCTATTGCTTCAACGGATAGGACCATTGTGGTTCCAGATGAAATTGACAGTGTGGAGACTAAATGGACTTTACAATAAAATGCTCTAGTCACCGATATATGCAATATTTAAGAATTATATAATTCCTCTCTTCCACAAGATGATGTCAGGGCTCCAAAGAAAAATTGAGAATGCCAGTGAGGTGGTTTCAACTGTGGGGTGCTCAGTCCTTGGACTGGGTTGAAAATAATTTGATGTCTCTTGGGTGTTTCTGGAATTTCTTAGATCATGTGTCATGGGGAGCGGCCTTTTGTTCTATTGTAAAACTTTTCTCCTTTTTACTGGAACAAACAATAGGTATCTCTTCTTATCTCCCTTTCCCTCCCTGAAAGGAATGTGGCATGGAGGACCCCTTGTCTTATCTTATCTCCCCTTCCTGGCAAGGCATATGGCAGGGGAGGGGTTTTATCTCCTTTCTACCAAGACAAACAATAGAAGATTGTTTTCTCTTATCTCTTATGACTAGGGAAAGGGCCTGAGGGCAGGCTGAGTGACTACGAATGGCATGTGAAGACATGCCCAAAAGGCATGTGACGTAGGAGGGGCCCGAGGCCCTATAACTACAGCTCCTGAGCTTCAGCAGGCCAGGTTCATTTTGGACCTTCGAATTGAGGACGCCTTGTTTTTTCACCTCTACCATTTCGCCCAGGACCACATGGACCTTTGACTTCTCATCTCAGCGCAGCTTCTCTCTTGCTGGTCATTGGATCTCCCTGCAGTCCTTTGGACATTTTGGGAAAGGACCACTGGCTGTTTATTGCACTGGTTTGCCTACCCTGAACCCTATTCCTTGCCTCGGGAGTCCTGGAGGTGCCCTGTTTTTGTTTTCCTTTGAACTAGGCACCCTGTTGTTCTTGTTTATATTGCCATTTGTTTACAGTTGTCATTGTTCTAGTGTGGAGTTTGTTTTTTTATCTTTTTTTCTTCTTTTTAATATTCTATTATTGTTCAAACATATATATATATATTTGTTACATTAAATGTTTTCCTTTCTCCCAATAAAGTTCTTATTTCTTTCTCTATATATATAATTCAAGTATTTCTAAATTTAATTCTTGCTTCATCTTAATTGACCCAGGACATCATGTTCCTCATAACTCTTCTGGAGACATGCTAGGCCCCGTCTGGGTAACGATATACTCAGACAGAATACCCAGTTCTTAACAGACATCTTCTTCATCACCCAGAACCTAACAACTGATTGTCATTGTCACTCATAGTCACCACCTGCCAATCTAGGGGGCTCTTTGTCTTGTCTGCAACTTCATAGTTATTCACAGGTTGTTTAAGTTCAAGATAATCTATTCTTGTAACTAGGTTACACCTTTTTCCAACAGGATTAGGTTAAGTTTGTATGCTAACATTGCTGCCAGCAAGGCCCAGCTGCCACACCACATGGACATACTATGAGATGCAGGATCAGCACATAAATCTGAAATTGCTAAAACTTACCATGGAATTTTAAAGAGATGTTTATATAATTTAGTTCCAACTTTACCTATTTTATGATTCTTTGATTTTGTGATTTTGTGAAGTGAATGTCCTATGAAAATATTAACATAAAAAAAGTAGATCAATAACAACTGAGGGATTTGTAGCATGAGATTGTAGCTACTGATGTCACAGTGGCAGATAATTTGCTGGTAGTGTTTTATTCATATAGGAAGAACTGACAACTATTTTCTTACATTCATCTGCTCACGAATACTGCTCATGAAAACTATTGTTTCCATTAATATCTGGAAGTGACAGTGGCTTCTGTTTTAACTTTAACTTAAGTGAATGTTTTGAGCATTTTTTTCCATTTTAATTAGCTGCATGCTTTTCTCCTCTGTATGATAGACTAGTCATGGGTAATGTCCAACTGGACTCTTTCTTACAAAAAGAAGTTTCCTGTTCATAAAACAGCAGACAATTCTGTCTAAAAATACCCTAAACACCAATAAAGAAATCTGGATTGTTATACATAGACTTTGTATAATAAAGAGAACTGATGCATTCTTTACATTTATATAATTTCATAGAATATTTATTTTCTCATACAAAAATAAGAATATAAACTCTATTAATTAAAAAAATAATTTAGGGAAGATGTATATTTTTATGAACATGTGTAACATTTCGTTATTTTGAACCATTTACAAAATCTTGCACATTAAGTTTACCTCATCTAAAAACAGTGTTTAAGAATAACTTGTTGTTAGTTATGAAGTGCTTGATATTTACAATAACATGATAGCACTAGTTCTGTGGAAAAATTCACACTTTTTGCAGCTTTGTGGAACACGTTTTTTCATTTTAAAACTTTTAAATATTTTTTTCTAATATTGTTTACAACAGCTGTGTTTTAGAATTTTTATTTGAATAATTCAAACTCGTAATTTAGGCCTTTGTATCCTCAAGAATACATCTCTAGACTTGAAGATATTCTGACACTAAAAAAGGAGAAGCAGCAGAGCTGTGAGGCATCTAGGTTGGTATTACGCTCTGGGATGTGCTCTCGGTCGCTGTACGGGTATTAGATGGTGAGTTGGACTAGATGATCCTTGTGGGTCCCTTCCAAGTCATAATTTTCTGTGATTCTGTGTGATTCTATGTGAAGCATCAGAGTGAGATTCAAGTAAAATGAAGGTCCTTAATGATCCCTAAGTTCTTTGTGAACCATTCCTTCTGAAGGTAATACCTAGGATTCTACATATCCAGAGAAGGGGATTCACAGATTCACACAGATTCACAGAATATGATATACTTATATGTGTATATATGCATATATATATATACAGCTGGCCCTCTTCCACTTCGCGCCGCCCATATTGTGGCTTCACATCTTAGCAACACGATTTTTCAGTCATGAAGGAGACCTCTTTTTGCAGCTGGGTCTGTGCGACCTGACACACATGACTAGTCTCTACTTGTTCATGACATCAAGGATGAACAAGTAGAGAGTCTATGGGTCAAGGTAAGAGGGATCCCCAATAGAGCGGAAATTCTGCTCGGAGNTCCGCTTTGCACCTCCACTCCTAGCTGCTCTGGCCCTGCTCTGTCCCTCTGCGTGGAATCATGCCGGATCCCTCCCTTTGGCTTCCCCCACCCCACTCCTTCCCTCAGGGCTGCTCCGGGCCACTGGGACAGTGGCGTGGATAGCTCCTCACACCAGTGCCCTCAGCTGAGCAAAAAAGGTTTTTTTCCCAGCGTGGGGTGGCTGCAGGCACCAGGAAGTGTCGACACAAACACCAATACACAGCAAAGCAGTGGCAAAACAGCGCCAGGGGGCCATTGGGGCTGTGCAAGTGTGTGGGGCAAATTTGCATATTAATGAGCTTCCAATCAACGCGGAAGGCAGGCTACGTGGGACCCGATTAAGACCATGGTACCGTGGTATAGGAGACCCAACTGTATATATATGTATATATGTGATATTATTGGACTCAGTAGGAAGGCTCATATACATACATTGGTGCTTAGGTTAAGCAGAAGCTGTAAGATCACAGTTCCGAAGGTACACACTTAACTGGAAGTATTGCTTTTAAAAATATATCTAAGACTCTAAAGTTTGCTCACCAAACTTTTGAAAAGACTTTTAGTTCTCTAATACCTTGAGATAACGTTAAGAGAAAATGCTAGCACATTTTCTCAAGGGAATTTCTTTTCATTTAGTGAGAATATAAACACTTTAGCAAAAGCTTCACAGGGATAACATACAACCAAGGCAGAAGCATTCCAGGAAATCACCCAGTACCAAGCATTTCACATCAACTTAGTCAAGTACAACTTATTGGTTGAAGTTGTCCAAAAGTGATTAAGAGTAAAGAAAATAATAAATTAAAAAAAAAAAACAAACCAGGCACAGAGAAAAAACAGAAGTAAAAACCGGACAGAATAAGAGCAAAACAACTCTTTCACATGGTAGTGTCCAAAGGAGGAAGAAAAGATGGAGCCATGTAGTCCCATATTTACATCTGCCGTAGCCAACCTTCCCAGGTGGGACATCCAGTTCACTGAATTCTCAATGCCCTCCTGGCCACAGTGAGGAGTGATGTAGTGAATCAGAGGCTGGATTGGAGTTTCAGGGGGCAAGGTCTGGGCAGGCTACCAGGCTGGCCTTTTCATTGACAGCCATACCACATCCCTTCTGGCCCTGCCACGTGACTTCCCTACTATGAGCCTTCATGGCTACAGGACTGACCATGTGGCTGAAGGTCTGGCCCTTCCCCAACATACACACACTGAGCTGGCTCTGACCCAATAAAAAATACTTTTACTGATTCAGTGTCTCACAGAAGCCTGCTGGTCCCAGCAATCAATACTATTTATCTTTATTCTGTCAATGCAAAACAGATTATTTAGAAGGAATGCTTCAATAGGTGTCTAAAACATTAGCATGAATGGCCTAAATGAAAGACCTCATTCGGTGAAATAGATTTTGCAACTATTGTATTGTTCTGGTTTGAGCGATTTTTTTTTCTCTGGCAGCAAGGTGGGCAGACTGAGCCTTCTCTACTCTTACTTCAATGTGAAAAGTGAGTTACAGAAAATCAAACACAGATACAAGAACTCTGAATGCTGGAGTAAACCTTCCTTATCTGAGTAAGGGAAAAATGGTAAGGGTAAGAGAAATCTGTGAGTCACTGTTTGCCAACAAGAAAACCTAAAAAGCTAAAGCTATGCTTGCTCCTCATGATGAACAATTTTTCTCTCTTTTCTCTGACTATTGTTCCTATTTGTTTCTAGAAAATTCCTTTTTTATGTGGTTATTTTAAAGTGTTTTATCCTGCTCTGGCAGGGAAAAAACCACACAGCTAAACCATGAAGTAAGCCTTATGCTACCTTTAATTGCTGAATGTTCAACTCACTAGAACATAGAGGTGGGATTGCACCATGAAGCAATTACAAATAATTACTTCTTAGTTTCTATGGCAAATGAGACCAAGATTTTTCACTTAGAATAAACGTACTTGAATTATGTTGCAGTTGCCTGTTCTACTTAATATGGCATAAGTGTCAGCTACTCTTCAGTCTGCCATTTTTTACCTTCATTTTTCTGGCAGCTGGGGAATTTGTTTCAAAAAGTAATGTAATAACAAACCCAAGCTAAACTAAAAAACAAAATAAAATAAAACATAATAATAAATTCTCAGAAACCATGTACTTAGAGATCTAGTTCATGAAGCAGCTGCTCAGATGCTAAGAGTATCTGAAGGGAGGTAGATCGAAAAGGAAGTTGCTATGAATCACTGAGTTGGAAGGGACACACAAGGATCATCAAGTCCAACTCTTAACACTGTCTCCCTGGCGGGAATCAAACCCGGTTCTCCCACACGCCAGGTGGGGACACTTACCACTGTACTAAAGTGGATTTTACCTTCCCTTTACCTTTCTTTTTGTAATGCTAAAGAGGGAACTGAATCACAGATATTGGATCTAGATCCATATGGATAAGAATCAGGAGTTAAGTGTTTGTGTGCTTTAATGAGAGCCCTTATATTTATATTTTCAAATGATCTTTTAATATAATTTTAGGCTCTCATTTTTGAAAATTAGTTTTAAATGAATCATATTACCATAAACTGTGGAACATGAACTAGTAATATTACCATGAACTGTGGAATTATTACATCATTTTTGACTGCTATAAACAATCTGCATAAGAAGTGACTTCCTAATGATTTCATTTGGTTCCATCTGAAAATAAAAATTGATAGCATAAAACTAGTAGGGAAAATGACAGTGAATACCACTGCAATTATCATGACAAGTTAGAAAATAATGAGATATCGTCAACAACAGCTGGTAGCCCATGATTTTCCTAGGTGTTGTCACAGAATTTTTATTTATTTATAAATATTACAGCAAGGTAAATAAACAGAGATACAGAAAAGATGCAACTTCAGACAAGCAAAGAGAAAATAGATACTGTATTTTAGACAATATATAAATAATTGAGTTCAGTTTGAAATTAGAAAAAAAAACCTCAAAGTTTTAAGAAATTTTTATATAGCACAATAAGAATTTGAGCAGAAATTTAAAAATACAGTATAAGAAGTATTTGCATCATTTTATTAAGATTAACTATGGAATATAATTAAGAAAAATAACCATATGAAAACAATAGGAGAAATAAACCAGAAAATAATAAAATACCTAATACATTTTCTTATATAAATTTTGAATAAATTTTAGTTTAGGTAAAAGATTAGTCTCTGTGTTACATTAATTGTTTCTCAAAATATCTGTGACCATAGGAATAAAGTCAATTTCATGTAAAAACACTAATTTTCATCAGCAGGGGACAAAATGTTCATATGAGGAATAAAAAAGATCAAAACTTGCTATGACTTTTTGGTCTGTAAAGACTGTAGAATTTTTACACATGGTGTTGCTGTGATTTAAGTTACCGTGACTTAAATTGCCGTCTCAGGAGACTTGGAAATATCTCCACTGTAAATTTCAGACTGCTTTAAATAGAAAGATGTCTATTTCATCTACACTCCCTGAGAGATTCAATGCAGTGTGCACATTCAATCACACTGATATAATTGAATTTCAAATAAACATTTGAGAAGGAATTTCCCAGCAGGTACAGAAATTTTCTTTAACACGAAGTGGAATGAATAGTAAGATACACTTTCTCAAAAATAGCTTAATGTTTAAAATATTTATTCAAGGAAAATAACCCCTGATTCTAAATCTATTGCAGTTTGATGGTTCAGAACAACAAATCCTACACTCTACAATGATTTTCATGAAAACTATTTCTGAGGTTTCACTTCAGGAGAAGAATCTGGAACTTTTCAAGTAAGTGCTCCAATCATGAAACTATATTAAAGCACAGAACATTTCTAAAGGAAAAGACTCGCATGATTGGAGTGCTACATAGGCAGGCTACACACTCTTCAGAAGAGATAGAAGAGGATGAAGACGTGGGGGAGCTTGACATAAGGGATGATCAGGTTTGAGAGCCCATGGGTTTAGGTCAGAGAGATAGCTAATAAAACTGAAATCCTGGTCAGAGTATGTTACAGACCACCTGACCAGGAGGAAGATGTGGACTTATTGCTCCTTAAACAACTAGAGACAGCCTCAAGATTGGCTGCTATAGTTCTTGCAGGAGACTTTAATCTGCCTGAACTTAACACAGTGGAGAGGAGGCAGTTCAGAACGTTCCCATAGAAAAGAAGATGATTGTTCCCTGACACAGCTGGTGCGTGAGCCTATGAGGGTCAAGGCTGCGCTCGACCTACCATTTACAAATAGAGAAGGACTGGTTGGCAATGTTGTAGTTGGAGGAAATCTGGTTTGCAGTGACCATGAGATCACAGAGTTTTCAATTGACAGTGTGATGACAAGGGGCATGAACCAAACCTCCACGCTGGACTTCCGGAGGGCAGATTTCAAGTTATTTAGGGATTTAATTAGGTATTTAATAAATTTAATTTAATAAATTTAATTTAATTACCATGGGAAACAGCCCTTAATGACAAGGGGGTCCAGGACGGCTGGACATACTTTAAGAATGAGTTCATGAAGGCACAGGGGAAGGTGGTCCCAGTGTGCTGAAAGATGAGTCGGAGGGGAAGAAGGCTGACTCAGATAGGCAAGCAGCTCCTGAAAGAACT
>WEKX01011100.1:8375-63015 GCA_013390025.1 Pitta sordida
CCCCAGCTTGAGAAGGATGTTGAGCTGCTTGAGAGGGTCCAGAGAAGGGCAACAAGGATGGTGAAAGGACTGGAGAACAAGCCCTATGGGGAGCAACTGTGGGAGCTGGGACTGTTCAGCCTGGAGAAGAGGAGGTTCAGAGGTGACCTCATTGCTGTTTACAACTACCTGAGGGGGGGTTGCAGCCAGGTGGGTGAGGATCTCTTCTTTCAGGCTGACGACACCAGAATGAGAGGACATGGCCTCAAGCTACGCCAGGGGAGGTTTAGACTGAATGTTAGGAAGAGCTTTTTCACAGAGAGAGTGATCTGTTTTTGGAATGGTCTGCCCAGGGAAGTGGTGGAGTCGCCGGGATGAGGCATTTAGTGCCATGGTTTAGACAATGGGTTGGTGTTGGGTTACAGGTTCGACTTGGTGATCTCCAATATCTCTTCCAACCTTGCTAATACTGTGATATTGTAAAAATATACCCTATTTTTTTCTTACTTTTTATTTTCTTCTCTAAAATCATTCTGAAATTACTGTGTACAAAATCACTGGAATGACCTGAAGCCTAAATTCTTGGTAGCTTTCTTTAAGCAATCCACAAGCTCAGGGCAATCAAAGTTAATACTATCCTGCAGTGGATCAAGCATTTTTAGTTTCATGAGATAACCATAGGCTTAGTTCAAACCTTATTCTTCTGTGAATGTTAGAAAGTTGTATACTACAGATATCAAACACTGCAGTATTTGACTAAGGAAGCATCCATGGCAGATTTGATTTTACTGAAAGCCCATTAAATGTCCCATCTAATTGAATTAATTTTAAAATTTGATTTAAAATTTTCTTTTGAAGGAGAGGAATTTTTTCTTTATTTTTAAGAAAAGATATGAAAAGGATTCACCTCTAGCTATGACATTTATTCTGGCTATTCTTCTGGTTAGCTGCCTAGGCAATGCTGATGAATAACATCTACCTGAAGGGAGGCTGCAATTGGGTGGGTGTAGATCTCTTCTCTCAGGCTGACAGCACCAGAACAAGAGGGCATGACCTTAAGCTATGCCAGGGGAGGTTTAGGCTGGATGTTAGGAAGAGCTTTTAAACAGAAAGAGTGATCTCTCATTGAAATGCGCTGCCCAGGGAGGTGGTGGAGTCACCATCCCTGGAGGTGTTTAAGAGTAGACTGGATGAGGAGCTCAGTGACATGGTCTGGACGATGGGAGGCTTAGATAGATGGAGCATGGTGCCTATGGGTCCATGGTTGTGGGTTTGTTTCCTTGGAGGGCATTTGCTTGGGAGTTGGACTCGACGATCCTTGTGGGTCCCTTCTAACTCGGAATAACCTGTCAACCTGTGAACCTGACTATAGGAGAGAATTTGAGAGAATCCTCCAATAACTGTGAGAGAGTATTATTTGGATGCAGGTCCCCAGTCAGAATAGATTTTCTGTCTACCAAATGAGATCCAGAACAGTTCTTTCAGGAATAATTAATTCTCACAGCATTCAGCTTTTAGAAATAGTTCACCAAGCACTAATAAAAAGCATTTTATTTGACCCACCAGGATTGTACTAGCTCTAGAGTTTTATCAGTAATTAAACTGAGAAGCGCAGGTTGAAGGTTACCATGAGGGATCGGGTTATGATTTTCTTCCCTGCCACACATCTTTTTCTTTTTCTTAATTTATATATCGTCTTTTTTTTTTTTCCCCTCTCTTTTTGGTAAATACGATGCTCCAGTACGATAGGTAAATTGCTGGCCATGTCAAATATTGTTACCCTGACTACCACAGCCACTTACTTTCTAACCTTTTGTTTCTGTTATTGCAGCCCTCACCTTCATCCAGCAACTGTCACTAAAATAATTTTCCTTTGTCAGTGCTCTGATCATAATATTCTACGGCTCTGTAGCTTTCTGCATTGCTGTGTTATCTTCTGAATCAGAGCTATATATTTTATCTCAACTGACAAAGCCTTTTAGAAACAGCTTGCATTTCCATTTTAGATAATAATTAGGTGTCTGATTCAAGTTTACTTTTCTCAGGGTCACTTTTCCCTGACATAGTTATTGTGAAGTTTTCATCTCATGATTAAGTGAGTCCTAAATATCTGGGAGATGGAAATGCACAGGGTGTCTTTGTTTGCTCTTCCCTGTGCTTTATGATATGAAGCAGAAGTAATTCCAGGAGTTGAGATGAACCATGAGACAGAGAATCCACATCGCAGATATGCAGTTATGGATTTGGTCTATTCCCTGACTAACAAAACCACTGAAAATATATGTGACAAGACAAACTTTTAATTTTTTCTTATTGTAATGCAAAAAGAAAAAGAGACCTTTCTAGTTCAGAGAAAATTTTTCCAAATGAACAGTTGCAGCAGAATTACAACTTTTTTTTCTTTTTTAATTGGAGGAAGAAATAATCATTACGTTGAAAATAAACATTTTGCTTTTTCAGCTTCTCATCCCTTTATTCTTTATTTTCTGACTAATCCATTACAACACTCAACAGAAATTTGCAAATAGTCACATTTTTCACTGAAATAGCTAAATACAAATCCTATTAGTCCATTTGATAGTCCTAATCTGTATAACACTTTTGCCTCAGAATCTGACTGTGCATGCAAATCCTTCCCATAGTAATGATATTTAACACGGATGTGCAGCAAGGAGAGGAGTACTGTTTCAGCATCTAAGACTAGTGTGATTTAACCTGTACCTAAAATAGATGTGTTTTACAGGTCCAGTCAAGCTCAGCAGTCACAGGAAGACATAAGTTCATTTACACCTCTCTCAGCCTGGATTTTTCTCCTCACTGAACCAATCTTTGGATGTCGTGCACCACCCCTCAGTATCTCATATCCTTTCACAATACTTTGTCTTCAGGGATGTGTACAATTCCTTCAGCTATAAACTGGTATTGAGTATTTCACAAAACAAGAGGTGAACCTACATGCTTCTGAATTCCTTCTCTGAGGCTTTTCTGAGTACATCTGTTCAGAATATTTGTTATTTGCCTTCGCATACTTTTCTAAAAGGGAAAATAAAAGACCTTTTTTCATCTGAGAGATAGCAAAACATTTGACAAAGTTCACCCATGATACAAATAGATAAGCGAAGAATCATTAAAATAATCTTGGGATTAGATATTTTGGAAGAAGTATCTAATTTTAGAAAGTAAATTACAATGGAATCCAAGATGACACAGGTGAATTGATTTTCATACAGTGATATCAGCATGGGAATTTAGACAAGTGATAACTTGAGAAGAAAATTTACAGCTGTAAAAAATACTTTACTTGATAGTAACACACTTCATCTTTAGGAGTTAAGTGAGGTGAGTCAGACAGATGTAAGAGTGTTTTCTGTTGTTCTTTGGAGGTCAGGATTTTTTCATTTTTTACAATATGACAATTCCAAAAGAAGGTTTAAAATAGAAATGAATCTGATAGTCTTTTCCTACAGCAAACAAAGTAACAAAGCAAATTATGGAAGAATAAGCAAATCCTACCACATAACTTTGAGAAGATTATGGAGAAAAAAAACAACTAACCAAACAAAAAGCCCCACAAAAAAACCTCCCTAACATAAAGCAACTTCTCACACTTTCAGAAAATGAAATTGTAATGCAGGTATGTAGTGTCATTATTTAGATGACAAGATAGTGTTAGGTAATAGGTTGGACTCCATGATCTCAGTGGTCTTTTACAACCTTGTTAATTCTGCGATTCTGTGATTAATTTAGAATCTAACCAATCCAAGGATGGTTGGTTATCTAATGGTTGATTGGTTGCATCTTCTGGACCAGCCCTTGCCAGTAAGTCCGTATTCTAGCTGCTTTCCCCTAATGCCCTCATGGAAATTATTGCCACTACTGATCTTAGTTCATAAGTATGCCTTGCAACATGCTTCAGGCAGTAACACTCAGACAAGCTGGAACCACCATTATACACTGTTTAGGGAAGTCTGTCTGATTTTTGCCTGAAGCAAATGAAAGACATTTGCTGTTCTGCTGAAAATAGTGAAGAACTGGTAAAAGTCATTTCCACTGGCATATCTGTTTCAACTGGAAATGCATTTGTCCAGTGTTGGACAGACATTTATTCTGCTTTACATGCTCTGACAAAGTAATACCATATTAAGCAAATATTTGCATGAATTGAGATAGCACTGTGTCTTTAAATCTTTTGCTTGATAGCACAGTCACCTTTCCCTAACTGTTATTCTGTGAACAATCTCAAGAGTGTCAGTTTTTAGAAGATATCCCTTTCAGTACTACAGTCAAAATTATTAATTAATAAGAGGTGTAAAGAGAAATTAAATCTAGGGAACTTTCAGATATTAGTGTGGTATTATCCTTCAGAAAATATGTACAAATTTGTAGTTTACTAGATTTCCATTTTTGCTGACACTTTATGTGTTATAAGTAAAGAGTTTATTCTGACTTTTTGCAGATGAATGCAGAGATCCCTGTGTTCTCCAATTTATGGCAGAATATATTGTATATAATAGGCCTACTCTGGAGTCAACTAAAATTTTTGAAATTTTAAGAAAATTCCCATTTTGGTATTTTTAAGTAGAAAGATGTAATTTGCTTTTTCTTTAGTATTATAATTAAACTAAATGAATTTCAGGTAGCATGGTCATGAGAGAAAAAAATTAAACAGAGTGAATATTCAAGGCCCTGATGGAACAGAAATTTTTAGAATCATGGGATAATTTCTCTTGAAGAGGTCTTAGGGGAGCTGAGACACATCCAGTCTCCTGCTCACAGGAGTATCATACAGGCGATCGTACCCGGGTTGCTCACGTTTTCTTCTGGTAAGTACTTGAAAATCTCCAAGGATGGAGACTGCATAACCTAACTGGGACACCTGTTCCACTGTCCTACTGTCCTTATAGAGAAAAATATTTCCATTAAATCCAGTCTGAACCTCTCTTTTTTCGACTTGTGTCTGCTATCTTTCTGGTGCCCTGCACAGCTGTGTAGAGTCCAATTCAGCCTTCTCAGTGAACTCAATGAACCATGGGCACTGAGGCCACATCTAAGTTCTCCCTAAAGCCATCTCCACTCCAGGCTGATTGAACCCAGCTACTCCAGCCTCTCCTCACAAAGAGGGTATTGTGGTCCCCACTCCTGAAACCTCTCCAACTTATCAGTGTAGTGGAGAGTCATTCACTGCGGAGCCAGAGGATCTTTGGCCAATTCTCTGTGTGTACCCCAGATAGTCAGTACCCACAGCTGGAGTGGGGCTATGCATACACGTATATATCTTAGAGATATGGATATACATATACATTCTCACTAGTGAATCTCTGTATTGGATTTTTCTGTGGCTGGGTTTCTGGCGGGGAGGGGGCTACGGCAGAGGCTCTTCTTCAGGAAGTTGCTGGAAGCCTCCCTCATAGCTAGCAGAGCCAATGCCAGCCAGCTCCTGGCCAGGCCTGCCACTGGCCAAGGTCAAGTCAATCAGGAGTGATAGAGACGCCTCTGTGATAACATATTTAAGAAGGAAAAAAGTTAGAAGAGGAAGAAGACAATCATGGGTGCCAGAGAAGACCAGTGAGAAGATGTAACAGCAAATGCAAGCACCAAGGCCAGGGCCGAAGGAAGGGGGAGAAGTGTTCCAGGCATCTCCCTGTAGCCTGTGGTGATGACCATGGTGAAGCAGGCTGCACCTCACCTCTGTAGCCCATGGAAAACCCTCAGGGATGCAGAGATTCACCTGCAGCCCATGGAGAGGGGAGCCAACACTGGAACAGATGGATGCTGGAAGGAAGCTGCAGCCACTGGAGCCCACAATGGATCAGGGACCTGGGAGAGACCTATGGCCCATGGAGAGGAGAGTCCACACTGGGGAAGAACTCTACCTGGTAGGATCTGTGCCTTGAGATGGGATCCACACTGGATCAGTCAGTGCTGAGGGACTGCATCCTGTGGAGTGACCCATGAGCAGCAGTGTTTGGAAGAGCTGTTGCCCCTGGTGTTGGACTCAGATTGGAGAGGACTTTCTCCCATGGGAGGGACCCCATGGAATGCAGAGAGAATGGCCTCCTCCCTTAGCAGCAGCAGAGAAACACCAACTGCCTGGTTTTCCCCTAATCCTCTACCCCCTGCCTCCTGGAGGAAAGGGTGAATGTGATATCTGTTGTAAGAGATGGAGGGATGGGGGAGAAGGATGCCTTAAAGATGATACTTCTCACTTTAAGCTTTGATCTTGTTAGAAAATAAGTTCTTTACATCCCCACCTTGGAGTTTGTTTTGCCTGTGACAGTAAAAGATTTCTAATAGTCCTCATTCCTACAATAGCAAAACCCTTCAGGTTTTTTTTTCCTTTTCCTCTCACTCCTGTTTGTATTGGGGCAGGGGGAGGCAATGAAGTGAGAGAGTGGCTGTGGGAGTGGGATGAAGTTTTTAGCGTTGTTTGTGTTTCTGTGCATGCTCTCTGTCTGTGATCAGCATGGCCAATTAGTGTATATGCATACAAGTATACATGTATGTATTTATGTATGCATATATGACGTATACAAATGCTCTGTGTGTGTGACTTCTTGGAATACATGCTCAGCTTCATTACTGCTGGGATGTGAGGTCAAGGAATCAGGGCACTTCAACCCTCCCAAACCTTTGGGTCCAGTCTGATCATTCCTAATATTCTTTAAAAAACTTCTTAGGAGAAGTTGTGAACATTGTGTTATTAAGAATGTATATAGACAACATCTTACTGTATCAGGAAGGTGATTTGATAACATAATCAGGCATTACATAAAACCACAATAATTATGTTTTGAGCATTAACACGGACTTGTATTTGTGATTTTTGTTTACAAATCTTTGTTCTTAGAAGAGAATGTTGACCCGATAGTAGTAAATTTATTCATCCTAAGTTGATACAAATCAACAAAGCTCTCTAAAAGCATATATATATATACAGTGAATCCCTGGTGCATTGCGACCTCTGCATTACGACCTTGGGGACTTGCAAGGAAAATTTCTCGCAGATTTGATTCAACCATTTGCGAGTTTACCGGGCCAACGCATGCACAGTGCCTCTGTTTTGCCGAGGGATGGTGCCGATTCTCCCTGTGGGGAGGGCACGTGGCGCTGGGTAGGGAGGGCGCACAGGGAGGGCGCACGATTTCTCCAGCTCGCAATGGCGTTTAGAGCCTGGCAGCACCGTGCCCCAGTCCCTGACCCGGTCCTGTGTGTCCCCTGTGTGCTCCGCTGAGACCCAGCGCAGCACTGCCACAAGACATGCTATTCCTTGTCACTGAAAGCCCAGTCAAAGCCCGGGCAGCACTGCCTCTACCGGGACTGGCGGATGTTACAGGGAAAGAAACTCCGATACCTATGCCACTCCCCCTGCCATAAACAGCAAGGGGTGTCGCAATATTGCAAAGTCAAGGTTTTTCCAGGCACCAAGAGTGCCGACNAGGCCCCAAGAGTGCCGACCAGGGACTCTCCTTCCCCACTGCGGAGACAGGGCAAGCACGCGCGGGCTGGGCCAGCATGTGGGGCCCCTGGGGCCGGCATGGGGCCTGGCCAGCGTAAGCACCACGGCCGAGGTGGGGCTGGGTAGGGAGGAGTAGTGCAGGGTTTGGGCTGTGAGCACACATGGTCTTAACAGCTGCTCAGAAACAGTTCCCTTTGCTCCCCTGTGTTGAGAGAGACCATGGGAAGGAGTGGAAAATTGTCCACAGTGCTCCGGAGTGCTGGGGGGTGGAGCAATGGGNGCACAGGGAGGGTGCACGATTTCTCCAGCTCGCAATGGCGTTTAGAGCCTGGCAGCACCGTGCCCCAGTCCCTGACCCGGTCCTGTGTGTCCCCTGTGTGCTCCGCTGAGACCCAGCGCAGCACTGCCACAAGACATGCTATTCCTTGTCACTGAAAGCCCAGTCAAAGCCCGGGCAGCACTGCCTCTACCGGGACTGGCGGATGTTACAGGGAAAGAAACTCCGATACCTATGCCACTCCCCCTGCCATAAACAGCAAGGGGTGTCGCAATATTGCAAAGTCAAGGTTTTTCCAGGCACCAAGAGTGCCGACCAGGGACTCTCCTTCCCCACTGCGGAGACAGGGCAAGCACGCGCGGGCTGGGCCAGCATGTGGGGCCCCTGGGGCCGGCATGGGGCCTGGCCAGCGTAAGCACCACGGCCGAGGTGGGGCTGGGTAGGGAGGAGTAGTGCGGGGTTTGGGCTGTGAGCACACATGGTCTTAACAGCTGCTCAGAAACAGTTCCCTTTGCTCCCCTGTGCTGAGAGAGACCATGGGAAGGAGTGGAAAATTGTCCACAGTGCTCCGGAGTGCTGGGGGGTGGAGCAATGGGCATGGCCTGCATGCATATTAATGACCTGCACCTTTGCGAGTTTGGCATTTTGCGAGGCACTTGGCCTGACCCATTCCTCGCAAATGAGGGGGTATAACTGTATATATATATATTAGATAACATTTCAATGGCATTTGTAATAATGTGATCTTTGATCTGACACAGGAGAATAGAGGTATAAGGGCAAGAAAATATGCTATGATTTGATAGGCAGACAAGTGGATTGCTCTTCTCTACTGGTTTTTAATTTTAAATCTTTGAAAGGGACCTGAGAGAATTATAACTTCTGATCATTAGGTATTCAATCGTTCAATGAATAGATCTAAAAATACATATACTAAGAAAAGAATAGAAGCCTATTTAGCATGCTCTCTAATTTCTTTATGATCACTCTACTATGAAGACATTAAAAGGAATTTTTTGAATACATGCTTTTAAAATGTGTTCTGGCATGTGAAGTGCATTTCAGAAACAGATGAAACTAAAACTGCAATAGATTAAATTATACCCCCAAATCCAATACTACTGACCTAATTAACAAGTTGAATTAAGAACCATCAAATATTCATCAGGAAGATTTTCCTTTTCATTAATCTCTCTAATCACATAATCCTCAGAATGCAGCCAAGTTCCTTGGTCACATCAAATATTATAGGGATAATTAAACCAAGAACTGAAATTCTTTTTAGTATTCACTCACTTCAAAGAGATAAACCCTTGTAGTACCTGTTTTTGAAAGTAGAAGTGTTTTTAAATTTCCTTGTAAATCTTGCAGGCCAAAACCTGAAAGGGTTCAAAATCCAGTCTCCTCCACAATTTTGCAGAGGCATTAGGACCTCACAGCTGATAGATATGGGTTTTGCCTGGGCAATAAAGTTATTAATTTTCTCTAGTAGCTAAGATCAAGATGCTATCTCTTTGCTATAACCTTGTTATTAATTGCAATTATATTGTACGTCTATATTCAGAGGTATATATGTTCACTCTGTCTTTCATCTCAGTTCCAAGAAACTTACGTGGGTTTCCAGGTTCCACAAGTTGAATGAAACTGGTTCTAGTCTCCTTCTAGAAACAATTTCTTTTTTTTCAAAAATATTAATTTGTGCATTCAAGAAACCTAATATACATAAAAAAATATTAAACCAAATAAGGAGCTAATATGAAAAAAACATAATGAATGACAAAACACAAAAATGAGCAACTACTTTCCTACTGTCTCAAAGGATTTAGATATCAATGAAAATCTTACAAGGTTTTCTGTTTGATTGTGTCAGCTGTGTTTTCAAATATGTCTTATTGGTTCATTCATTTCCAACAAAAGATAGTTAGGTCTTCAATGCATTCTTCCCCTCATACACACCCACTTTCCCTTTTTTTTTTTTGGTCTCTGATGGGCAATGGGGTTGGTCCTAAGATAAGAACACCAGATGGGAATTGTCCTAAACTCAAATTATTAATCATGTAGAAAATTCATAATTAATGTGTTCTGGAAATGGGGGAGCTGTGATGATTGCAATTCACATCAATCTACAAAAGGGAATTAAATGCTGCTGGAGACTGGGCCAAGGGGGCAAACTGGTCTTCCGAAGTTTCAGGTAGCTTCTGGGTGTATAAAATTTTGGCAGGGACGCTTGCAGGGTATGTCCAGTCTGAAGATGGGATGCATTCACTTTTGGATTCGTGAGCAAAAATTCTAAAATCTAGTCACATACAGAGATAAAATCCTAAAGTGGTTACATAGGTGCTTTTTTGCTTTGTAATTGTCAATTCTGCAAGGGCAAAGATTGTAAACTCATAGGTTTCTAGCCGAACCTACTTATATTATAACCCTTTAGACCTACTTATATTATATACTGCATTGGCAATACTTAGATGCTGTATTAGCAATAAATTTAATCATAATCATGCACATAATCAGTGCAGATGCGGATCATGATTTGCAGGTGTTTATCTGACAATAATTGGCCTTAAATGAGTGACGACTATGGTCTCAACTCAAGACCTTTCCAAGTTGCTTTGGAGAGGTGATTTGAAATGCAACTTACTTTCAGCCTTTATTTTGATAAGATTGACCCAATATATACTTCTGAGTACCTCATAATTAAGCAGTGGTCATTATCAACATCTTTCCGCACACCCTATCATGCACTGAATGACAGGGGATTTATTTTGGGGTTTTTTTGTAACTAATTCTTTAGTAATTTATTTTTTTTCCTTTTCTCTTGTTTAAAATTGTGGCAGGTAGAGGATGACAGTCCTTGTCTAACTGCTCTAGCCAAGGGATTATTGTATAAGAAATCATCTATATAGTAATCTAAATAAAAACGAACACTACTTTTATTAATGCCTTGGTTTTGCCAGCTGTTCTAAGAATCAAAGAATTATAGAATCATTAAGTTTGGAAAAGATCTCCAAGACCACCAAGTCCAACCTTAAACTAAACACCAACATTTCGACAAAACCGCATCACTGAGTGCTACGTTCAGTCCTTTCTGGATTACTTTTGTGGACAGTGACACCCGCACTTGCCTGGGCAGCCTATTCCAGTGCTTGACAACTCTTTCAGTGATGAAATTATTTCTAATAAACAATTTAAACCTCCCCTCTTGTGGCTGTTCCCTCTTGTTCTGCCACTTGCTTCTGTGGAAAAAAGACTGACATCCATCTCACTGCAACTACATTTCAGGTAGTTGTAGAGAGCAATAAGGTCTACCCTGAGCCTCTTTTTTTTTCAGATTAAACAGTTTTAGCTCTTTCAGTCTTTCCTTATAAGGCTTGTGCTCTAAACCTTTCCCCATCTCCATTGCCCTTCTCTGGACAAGCTCCAGCATTTCAAAGGGGTTTTTTTTTGGGATGACAGACCCAAAATTGAACATTGGATTTGAGATACAACCTCACCAGGGCTGAATACAGGGAAATTACAATTTTCTTAGTTCTAACTGCTTCTTAGGACTTTGAATAGTGAATTTCATATAGATCAATCTCAATGATAAAATAAAATAAATGTAAATGTTTCATACTACAGATAAGTTCAGAAAAAAATCAGGTTTATGTTGAAGGGAATAAAAACTAGAGGTTTTCTATTCCCTTATTCCTAAAACTGACACTGTTTGTCAGTGATGTCATGATCAAATTAATTATGTGTAAGAAATAGGCCTGCATATGTTTTCTTAATATCTCTTCAACTTCATAGAAAAAACAGTGTACTCTATACACAATATTCCCACAGCATTAAGAAATCTAACTCTTAGGTCTTGCTTTTAGCAAAGTCCAACATCTTTAGTAATGTCCTCTTGAAGCAGCAATCACTACGGTAATATATTAATTTCAATATAACATGCATTTTATTATCTGAATATTAAATTATTTTCACATTTGAATTTTTCACAGTTGTGGCTACATTTTCTGTTCCACATGTCAAGGAATTTAATCTAGTCACATTGTACCTAAATTATAAAAAAAATTGTAGTCTAAATTGTATGTCAAAATGTGTACAGTTACCATGAGAATAAATATTATAAAGAACGCTTTAACTCATAATGTAATTTAAAAATTCATTAACTGTCTGATAAAAGCTTTGGATCTGATACATTTATGCCTATTGGTGTATTGTTTTTTAAATAACAAAGTGGATGTGAATTAAGTAGGATATTGTGCATAATGTTTTATCTTTCATGTGTACACTTATCTTTGAGCTTATATCTTGGATCATCTAGGAATTTCTATGTAATACTTTCCTCTGAGTCACAGGTTCACACAGGTTCACAGGTTATTCTGAGTTGGAAGGGACCAACAGGATCATCTAGTCCAACTACCCACCAACTAGACCATGTCACTGAGCTTCTCATCCAGTCTTCTCTTAAACACCTCCAGGGATGGTGACCACCTCCCTGGGCAGACCATTCCAATGAGAGATCACTCTCTGTGAAAAACCACTTCCTAACATTCGGTCTAAACCTCCCCTGGCGTAGCTTAAGGCCATGTCCTCTTCTTCTGGTGTTGTCAGCCTGAGAGAAGAGATTCACACCCACCCGACTACAACCGCCCCTCAGGTAGTTGTAAACAGCAATGAGGTCACCTCTGAGCCTCCTCTTCTCCAGGTTAAACAACCCCAGTTCCCGTAGCCGCTCCCCATAAGGTTTGTCCTGCAGTCCTTTCACCATCCTTGTCGCCCTTCTCTGGACCCTCTCAAGCAGCTCAACATCCTTCTTAAACTGGGGAGACCAGAACTGCACACAGTACTCAGGATGTGGTCTGACCAGCGCCGAGTACAGGGGAAGGATAACTTCCGTAGTCCCACTGACCACACTGTTCCTGGTACAGGCCAGGATGCCATTGGCCTTCTTAGCCACCTGGGCACAGTGCTGGCTCATATTTTCTGTCAATCGCAACTCCTAAATCCCTCTCCATTTCACCACTTTCCAGCCATTCATCTCCCAGTTGATAGTGATGCATGGGGTCGTTGTGCCCAAAGTGAAGAACCCGACACTTAGACTTGTTAAATCTCATATTATTGGAATCACTACAGAAGGTAAAATATTTACCAATTTTTTCCAGGATGAATGAGAACTTCTAAAGACTTTTGACTACTTTTAAAATTTCTGTATATGAACTGACTCTTCACCTCTATTGTAGCTACAATAGAGGTTCCTGCTTATGAATGTTTTAAAGACCTACTTAATGTTCCAGAGGGAAAAAAAAGTATATATATGTGGTTACAATTAAATATGAATATATTTACAGATATATGCATATGTATATAAAATTATTTTGTTCCCAGATCTTTAGTTTGCACCCACGTCTGAAATATGAGCCTTCTGAGTTTGGTTCACCTTTTACTTCTTCCTTGACCATATTCCAAAAGAATTAGAACTGGAGAAGATCTGTTAATGCAGGTACTTCAGACTCTGCAGACAAACAGAGGATTGTTGTCCAAATTATTTGTTGTGTGCTAGCTATTCTCATCATAGAAGTCACAAGTGACAGAGTTTTAATATTTCTCTTGCAAATTTTTAAATAGCTTTAAATCTATCATTGGCAAGTAGTTTTCCTCAAATTCAATATTTTTTCTGCCTTTAATATCTGTTACTGCTGTTAATAGCTGTTACTGCTCTTCTTTAATTCATTTTAGATTGGTCTTATTATCGCTGAAAAGTCATATCCTTATAAAAAATGAACCTTCTGCTAAGTAGACTATGTTATTTCACTTTTTAAATCTACAATTTCTGCAAATCCTTTCTATGTATTGCCTTTTAATATAGATGTTTTTCATATGACTGTGAGTGAATAATTAAATCAATTGAAAAAAAATAGTGAAATTACACAATTTAGTGCAATTATAGGTTTAGAAAATTTTTTTCCAATTCTTGTCCCAAGTTTAACACAAGCTCTTATATGGTCCAGTGAATAAATAATGTGGATAAGATTCTCAGATTCACAAAACCATACAAAAAAAATCTTCTTTAATTCATTTCTGGTACTGTGACTCTATCTGCTGACACCTATTTACAGTATCTGAGCTTCTTAAATGATGTTTTAATCTCTTCTCAACGTTCATCTTCCTCTGAAAAAATAAGATCATAATTAACAAATCTTCAGTGGTCAAAAATATGATTTTATGTATTTATCAGTGTAGCTGTTCTAATTTTAGTCAATTCTGACTTGATTTAGGGAGATGATTTCTTTATTCTTTTGAGTGGTCTGTGGCTAAGTGCTATTTTGTTGTTATGCATGTTAAATAAATTAATGTAACCCTTAAACACATAAAACATGTAGTCATCACTTTAGTAAGAAGCCAGAGGTTTTGTATTAATTTAAAAATGCATGTCTCAGAAATTTCTGATCTCTTTCTGGACTTGTATGGTATTAAGTTTATTCTAGACCATCTTCTCTGAAATAGCAAACATTTTACCTGTGATGTAATCAATGTGTTACTTGGTTTAGAATTATTTTAGCTTTTTTGCAATTGCAAAATTTTACCCTAAAACTTATACAGGCTATAAAGTGTTTATTGATAACTGACTGTGTGGAACAATAGGGAAAGAAGCATTAAAAAGAATAGCAATAGATCATTTGAAATTTTAAGAAAACATCAACAGCAACAAAAGAGAAAGAACTTCTTACTTTCACTTCCATTGAAGGACATTGGATTTTGACAGCCTTCCATAAAAAGAGAAAAAATTATAAGAACATAAGAAAACATCTGTTATTCAAAAATTTATGCATATCCTATTTTAAATTGCTGTTTTGAGTTTTTGCTGGTTTCCCTCTCTCCCTCTCTCCCTCCCTTCCTCCCTCCACCCCCCGCACCCTGAAATGTTACTAACATAAATGTACTAACATAGGACAAATACCAGTTTTTCACCATGTGTCGAGGAACACAGCAACAGAGAAGGCTCCAAGGATCCTAAGAAATTTAGAGGAAAAATAATTTTTATCCTAACCATAAGAGAGAGGCTAACTAGGATAGTAAGCTAAAATAACTGTATTGGAATATTATTGTATCACAGTATCACAGTATAGATAAGGCTGGAAAGGACCNCCTTTCTCTCCTTTGTCTATCATAGTGACAGGTGCAGAGACCAAGATTTTGCCTCATTTGGAGCAGTCTTTGAAACCCTGGGTTTTCTGGACTCTGGCATAAATAAACCAGGCAGCAGGCTTGTGGCTGTTTTCCTGTCCTTGATTGTATGCTCTTCTCCACACCTGCTTACTTTTCCTGTGCCAATGCAGAACTCTAGATATTTTTCATTCACTTCCCTACTCTCATTCACCTCCCTGCATCTTTGGCACTTTCTGAATTATCTTTAAGGGTTGTCACTTGAAGCATTCCATGGTGCTTATCAAACTTTCTGAATTCACAGAATCATGGAATATTCTGAGCTGGAAGCCCACAAGGATCATCAAGTCCAACTTCTAAGTGAATGCCCATACAGGGATTGAACCGATAACCCTGGGTGCCATGAGCACTACGCTTTATCCATCTGAGCTAATCCCAGAGTAATATACTTAGCTAGGCTAGCATACTTTTCTCTTCAAATAGAACCAGAAAATGGTATGGTTTAGAAAAGGCCCTAAAGATCATTGAGTCCAATAGTTAACCTAGTACCTTCTGAACAAGAGGAAATAGCCTCTAGTTACACCATGGGAAATGTACATAGGATAGTAGGAAAAATTTCTTCTCCAAAGAGATTGTCAAGTATTTGAACTGACTGTCTGGGGAAGTGGTGGAGTGACCATTCCTGGAAGTGTACAAAAAACATGTGGATATGGCATCTGAGGACATGGTTTGAGGGTGAACAGGTGGCAGTGAAGGGTTGATGATTTGTCTTGATGACCTTAAAGGTCTTCTTCAACCTTTATTATTCTAAGATCTTTATTTTTATAAAATTTGATGTTAGACTTAAGACCTAAAAAGCTAAATATTTAAATTTGAACAAGTGTTATTATTTTGTTGTAAAGAAGTACTGCTTTTTTTCCTTAATTTGAAAATCTGAAGAAATCACAAGAACTTTTTTAGAACTGGTTATTGATTTCTTGGATTAAATAAAAATACAGTTTTAATTCTCAGAATGTTATTTTTAAATATAGTGTCACCAATAAAATGAAATATTTACTTTTTTTCCCATTTCAAGCAGCTAAAAATAAGGAATAATAATAATAAAATTTAATTTTCTTTCTACAGAAAAATAGTTTTGGNATCATCAAGTCCAACTTCTAAGTGAATGCCCATACAGGGATTGAACCGATAACCCTGGGTGCCATGAGCACTACGCTTTATCCATCTGAGCTAATCCCAGAGTAATATACTTAGCTAGGCTAGTATACTTTTCTCTTCAAATAGAACCAGAAAATGGTATGGTTTAGAAAAGGCCCTAAAGATCATTGAGTCCAATAGTTAACCTAGTACCTTCTGAACAAGAGGAAATAGCCTCTAGTTACACCATGGGAAATGTACATAGGATAGTAGGAAAAATTTCTTCTCCAAAGAGATTGTCAAGTATTTGAACTGACTGTCTGGGGAAGTGGTGGAGTGACCATTCCTGGAAGTGTACAAAAAACATGTGGATATGGCATCTGAGGACATGGTTTGAGGGTGAACAGGTGGCAGTGAAGGGTTGATGATTTGTCTTGATGACCTTAAAGGTCTTCTTCAACCTTTATTATTCTAAGATCTTTATTTTTATAAAATTTGATGTTAGACTTAAGACCTAAAAAGCTAAATATTTAAATTTGAACAAGTGTTATTATTTTGTTGTAAAGAAGTACTGCTTTTTTTCCTTAATTTGAAAATCTGAAGAAATCACAAGAACTTTTTTAGAACTGGTTATTGATTTCTTGGATTAAATAAAAATACAGTTTTAATTCTCAGAATGTTATTTTTAAATATAGTGTCACCAATAAAATGAAATATTTACTTTTTTTCCCATTTCAAGCAGCTAAAAATAAGGAATAAAAATAATAAAATTTAATTTTCTTTCTACAGAAAAATAGTTTTGGTGAAAACCACTTTCCAGTGGTTCTACCTTAAGTGTTCCTAAAATCTAAGTAAAACATTTTTATTAGGTGGTTATTTTCAAGAGAAATATATTCACAGTTAGGATTAAAACTTGGCATTTTCAAATTCTTTTGTATCTTTAATTTTACTATTGTGTTCCAGTGTTACTTGAATCACATATTCATTCAAAAACTAAATGATGTAATCATGCACTTCTAAACTGAGTCTCCAAAAATTTAAATAACTCTTTAGTGACCAGCAAAGCAGGAAATATCTGCTTTAATAATAATGGTAAAAATAAACTTTTGCAATGAGAATATTTAGGAAGAGCTGCAGTACCACCAAATTTTTTTTCAGATTGCTATATAATAGCTTGCTGTTGTCTTTGTTTTCACTAGTTTGAACACATTCATATTCAGCTGGTTTAAGTTGGGTACTCAAATTAATGCATTGTCAATTTGCTCTTATGGCAGAATAAAATTAAAGTAGGAACATAGATATGTTGCAATGATAATATAGTTTTAAGGATGCTCCTGAATACTCAAAAAATACATATAGTCACTAGCCTAATAAACGTAATGACACTCACAAAATAGTATTGGTGAAGGCTATTAACAAGATGCTCTTTTTAAAAGCCAACTCGTTGTGGAAAAAAAAAAAAGCATTATTGAATATTACTTTTGGAAGTAGTTCAGATAAGGCAAATACAAGAACAAAGCATATTAATACCAATTATTATTGCCACATGCTCGAGTATAGGGTTTTTTGATATTTAAACTTAAACTTCTTGGGAATCCTAGAACACCGATATTATGTTTAATATTAGTTTAATTTAATGGGAAGGAAATCAATAGGCAGGCAGGAAGAAGTCTGGAATTAAAAGCATCGTATTTTTACCTTCAGGAAATATTGCAGTGTTTGATAATAGCCTGTTGGATGGCGTCTTACTCATGCCAAATAGCTATGTGCACAGCCACTGGTAGCCATGCTTAGGTATCAACATACTAGATATCGCTCTTGTTCATTATCGAATTGTTACCTCACAATGTACGATTGAAGCTATACAGTAAGACAAAGGCTTCTCTTTCAAGAAGATCCCTTTTTCTTTTTAAGTCTCAGCTATTGCCAGTATTTAGTAAGAATCACCTGGATTATATACATGCTTTTAATTCCAAATTTTCTCCTTAGCAGTATTTTAAAGTTATTCACACATCTGCTAACTATGAGGTGTTTATTTTGCTATTCAACTTCTCAAATCTGAGATTACTATTTCACTTTTTTTTTTTCATCAGAAATGATTTATAGTAGAAAACTTTATGTTTCTATTCCTTTTTGGGAGCATATGGACCTTCTTATGTCTATTATATATGCACATCACAATGTCAACAGATTAAAAAGTGCATACCTAGCTGAATTCAGTGACAAGAAAGCTGTAAGTGTGTGGTGCAAAATCCTGGAGTAAGAAGGGCAAAAGCAGCTGAGATGTTGGCACAACCTCTGGTTTGGTTGTGCCCCAACATACCTGGCAAAAGCTGAAGATGTTCCTTTGCATATATTTTACAAGTAGGCAATCTGGCATCGTCTTTTCAAATCCAGTTTGAAAACAAAACTGTAGCCAGTTCTGCTACAAAATTTTTTAAAAGCCTAATCTGAAAAATTTGAACTAATATTTTCAAATATAGCTCTGAATTACTTCATTTCTGGAGTGTCCTGCTTGAGTCTGTTAAAATGCTTTCAAGGTTTTAGGGATAGTGTGACTGCTTTGTGCTCTTAGAGAGAACTTCCTTTGGAGTTGCAGTTCTGACATCAACAATGCAACAATATTTTGCATTGCTTAGATCAATAAGTATGTGTACAAAACAAAACCATGTAAACATGCTTTTGCATATCACAGTTTTAGGAGGTTATTCTGAGTTGGAGGCGACCCAAAGTATCATCTAGTCCAACTCCCAAGCGAACACCCACCCAGGGATCAGGCCCACCTGCGTGGAACCGTGGAACCATGCTCCATCCATCCAAGCCTCCCATCATCTAGGCCATGTCACTGAGTACCTCAACGAGTCTTTTCATAAACACCTCCAGGGATGGCGACTCCACCACCTCCCTGGGCAGACCATTCCAATGAGAGATCACTCTCTCTGTGAAAAACCTCTTTCTAACATACAGTCTAAACCTCCCCTGGTGTAGCTTGAGGCTATGTCCTCTTGTTTTGGTGTCCTCAGCCTGAGAATAGAAATTCACACCCACTTGACTGCAACCTCCCTTCAGGTAGTTGTAATATCAGCTCATTAGTCACCTTTTTGAACCGACAATGACACATACTATGTAACTGGTGTGGTGTATTTTTGCTTAGTAATTCAGGCTCTTATTATTTCGTGTTCTAACCGCATCTTGTTATTTGGCTTCTCCTGTTCGGGGGGTAAAACGGATTATGTACGGTCTCTGTAGTTTGAAAGCCATTTATGTTTGAATGCCATAGTGCACTATGCATTCTTTTTCAAATTCAAATTTGCTTGACTTAATTCATTTAACTACAGAGAATCATCTTCCTCTATAGAGCAGTGCAAGAGATCACTTCTTACATGTCAAACATTTTAAGCATTGTGACTGAGGTCCACTCTGGTGCTTGTTGTTGAGAATGTATCATTTTCCTACCTTTAAGTTTTTGCTACTTTAAGAAGAATAAATTGCCATGGTCATTTTATTGCTGTATTTTGGGGTGGGTTTAACATCTTGGAAAAAAATCTCTGCTTTAGCGGGGGGTACGTCTATGTGTGTGTGTGTGCATGCTGGTTATTCACAAAATATTACACACAAGCAGTTACTTCCATACACTGAAAGAGAGAAGTTATACCAAGGTACCTAGAAAGAATATATATATATTTTAAATGTAGTAAAGTTGGAGTAAAAAAGTCTGAACATTTATGACAAAAGAGATCAAAACCATAAATCTGTAATGAACTTCAGATATTCTTAACAAGAATCAGGGATGTTGGAAAACATTTCTTACTACAGATATTAAAATTCTTAATAGAACGTAAAAAGCTGATAATGGTCTTCAACTTTATTTCTTATTTTTGCCATGAGTAAATATTTTTAAAATTAGATTGTCTTATAATTCTAGATCAATAGTATATATGAATATGAAAACAAATATTTAATTATGCCCGAACCACATATAAAACTTTTAATTATATTTGTTCAACACAGGTCCTTTCGCAACACAGCAAATATGACATGGTCTGCAAAGATGAGCAAGAGAAGTGGGCCCCTATTTTATGAAAAAATTAAAGTGAATCTATTCAGACCACTGAGCTTGAGTGATGTAATATCCTGAGCTGACATTTCTTAATGACACAACCTATTTGGTTTCCAGTAGCACTGTAGTCACTTGAGTCAGATCTGGAAGGTGCAGAATAATTGCCTTGGGTATTGTTCTGTGCTCTGTGCCTTCTGGCCCAGAGTTACTTGGTTTGATGGAAGTTCAGGGATCTCCACTGCACTGCAACTTGTGGTGTGGCTAGGTCCCAAAAGAATATGGTTTATTTGTTCAAGCAAAACAGAGGCCAAGAGAGATATGATTGCTTGCTATAAATATATGCAAGCAATATAAATGCCAAAGAAGGAAAAAAATCAAAAGTTTTTAAGCTAAAAGACAGTTTAGGCTCCATATCAGGACATATTTTCCAGTCAGAGGTAAGGTCCTAAATAGTGTTCTGACAGCTGCAAGTAGGTATAGAGAATATTAGCTAGTGCTTAGATGGAGTCAACCTATTTATGAAAGAGGCTGTTTTATTTACCCAATTGAAACAACAGAAAGAACATAAAATCTAGAGGACTTTTCCAGTCCTCATATCAGCTCTCTCCCATCCTCTCCCAAATGACAGGTTAGGACGTCAAAGCACATTCACTGAACTTAAAATTCAGCATCTAACAGAATCTGGTCCTTGTAGCTTGTTGTACCAACAGTGGAGAGAAGTGATGTGCAAAATGTGGCCCGATTCACTAGAAGTTTGAATTGTCCTGAGCAGGCACTCTCTCTTTGCTTTTCATCTATAAGGCACAACAATGTTATAATGTATGCTTAAGTGCCTAAATTCCATGGTATCAGACTGACCTGGATACAACATTTCTGCTTTATTCTCTAGCTCTTAATGTTTAGACTACACAGTCTTGTTAAGAATTTGTCATGGCTTCAAGGTTACTGCAGTAAAGACTTAGTGCTATGGTTTAGTTGATGAAATGGTATTAGGTCATATGTTGGACTTGATGATCTCAAAGGTCTTTTCCAACCTAGTTGATTCTGTGATTCTGCAACTCCTTAGTAACTTAATAATGACAATGCACACAGGCAATTTTTAAACATTAAATACTATTTGGCATATAAGTAATGATTTCATAGTTACTTTAGGTCTGTATCTTTTTCTTCATGTGGTGCCATTTGGAATACCTTTAACATAGTATTTATCATACTGTCAGTATAATTTTATTTCAATAATAAACATAAAAGACAACTTTCATGGTGCCTAAGTAGTCCTTAAAATACATGATACACTACTGTAAGCATGAAAAATATTTGAGCATAGCTATGTTAAAAAACCTGAAAAGAAAACCTTAATATCAACTTTACAGACCATGTGATGAAGCAGCAATTAACTTTGCAAGACTATAGCTTATCCTCTTCAAACTCAAAATAAGACATTGCAGTCTGGGTCAGTAAATGGGTAATGATTGAAGTTCTGTTGAACAAGAAAACATTTCCAACTGTGAACATTTAATCTCTAATTAAATTTTTAAGAGGAAAATTTTAAACCATCATAGCACTACATTTAATAAAAATAAAGGTCAGAACTTACGAGCCTCATGTGGTTACTTTCCTTACTTGGTGTACCTCTACGCAGTATTTGTAGAAACACCATTTACAAAGGCTTCAGCTTCTCTGGACAAGGGACCCTGAAGTGAAGAGAGACAAAATCCTCCACATTAAAACTCTGAGCATCAATAAAGTCACTTCTCAGCTTTGTTGTATTTCAGTTACAGACACACTTCCATATTCGCGGATTACAGTTCTCCTGCAGGTCCTGCAAAACCTTTAAGCTGTGAATACGGGTCAGAACAATGATTCCCCGTTACTTGTGGGCTGTTGGGTCTGGTTCTCCTCATGCGAGTCATGGAATCCGCGAAGATAGCAAACCCACTACATAGTCAAGTACACCACACCAATAGCCATGCTTCCTCCCTTAATAAGGTCTGGAGGACGGTCCTGAGAGCGAGGCCTGAGGGGTGGAGGGTGAGAGGACGGGGTGCACGCCACACGAGTGTGGGGGGGCTGGGGCTGGTGTCGCGCACCGTGCAAGAAACAGGGCTGGCGCCGCACGGCACACAAGGTTGGTGGGGGGGCTGGTAAATCAACAGCAAGTCTGCGGATCCCACAAATTACAGATCACGACTATGTGGAGGATCACTGTATTAATATGGCAAATTACTGCCAGAAATATGGCAACTTTGGAACACTGCAACATCCGGGCTCCTTACAAGGAGCAAAGAGCATGGAAGTTGTTGTTTTTTTCCCTTTAACTGAAGCAGCTAACACTGACAGGATTGTTTTGCCAGAGGCTGTGAATATCTGCATATGCCTGTATGCACATACGCACTAGCAAGTCCAGGCTGGCTGCCCATACCCAAAGGGCCAGAACGGGTCCCATATGGGACTTCTAGCAGGGCCGGGGCTGGGGCAGTGCGCCCTGGCCATTCGATATCTCACCAATCCATGAATAACTGAGTAAAAACTGTGGGAAAAATTTTTGCTAATATGAGAAGCCGTGAATATGACAGCACAAATAACTGACCTATGACTATTTCTGTGAGGAATTTACTAGCATTACAGCATTCTTGACTGCAGTGTTTACCTTTGCTACTGAATATTCACAGATTCACAGGATATTCTGAGTTGGACGGGGCCCACAGGGATCATCTAGTCCAACTCCCAAGTGACTGTCCACCCAGGGATCAAACCCAGAGCCCTGGAGCCATGGACATCGTGCTTCATCTATCCGAGCCTCCCATTGCCTAGACCATGTTCCCACTGAAGTCAGTTTGAATTACTCCTACAGTACCATGAAGATCCATTTTCAAAACCTAGAGTTATATTTGCTTTAGACACCCTTTGCTACTTATCCCAGCTATTCAAGGACACTGTGATATCAACATGGAAAGACCATGATGGGAGTACACTGGCACTGCTGAAGTGTTTACAACATGTGAGGACCTGGGGTAAATGCAGATCTGTATTTCCATGAATTTAGGTTATGATCAGATATGACCAGATATCTCAGACTTATTAAGTTGCTGTAAGGGGAGTGCCAATGGTAGTCCAACTCACCCCAGAATCTGGACCATGGAGGATATGTTTCAAGTGGGAAAACATACCCATACTTCAGATCACGCACTGAATTTCTTACTAATCTTTTAACCACAATAATACAGTATTTTCTGGCCATGCTCCAGTAACATTGGTAATAGACACAGGTGAAGATTTCTCAAGCCTCCCTCAGGGCAGAAATACATTTTGTTATTGTTGCATGGTGAAAAGTTTCTAAAATCCCTAGAAGGAAAAAAAAATCTCTAGTTTTATCCAAATGAATTTTCCATCTGAATGAACGTACAGTACACTTCTAAAACAATAATTAGCCAACCATCAAGTAGGAAGAAAAGAATAAAGTCAGAGCATCAGTGATTCAAGAAACAGAAAATTGTAGAACTTAGTTTACAGCTCTCCGAAACATGAAATGTAATTAGGTAGTGATAATTTGAGCTTAATATATTACTAGTCCTTGAAGCTGAAAATTAGCTATTCCTAGCAAGATTAATTTGAATATACAGGAAAAAGAAGGTCTAATGAATGCAAATAAATGTGCTCTTGATACACTTTTTCAAGTAGATGTCTAGCTTTCTTCTTACCATTTCAGTCCATATCTATTGGTGACTAGTCAAATGTATGAGATTATTCAGAAAAATATGTGATACAATCTCAATATAAGGAGATGATGTAGCAGGACAGAATAGTAAACCAAAGCACTGTGATGTTAATTGAATTTCCTACTCTTACAAATCAAATCCAAGTGGCAGAGGACATCTAGTTATCTTTCATAATTGTAAATACTGTTTTCATGACAGCTGAAACTAGTGTTTATGCTTTACCTTCTATCACTTCTACTACCAAGATGGACAACAAAATTTTTCCAGGACTCATTTTTCAGTGTGGTTGCTAGGTCTGAGATGTAATTTACAAGCTTTTTTCTATAGGTCTTTTCTATATTTCTTTTTTTTTTTTTGAGGAGGAAGGCAGGGTTTCTCATTCCTCTTCAGGTGCTCTACCCACCACTCTGCCTCAAAGGAACATCAAACCATCTCAGAGTTTGAAATGCCCATTTAACTCTTTTTTCATTTCATGGCACTTCAGTTCTTAGCTTTCCAGTTCCTCCATGGGAAAGATACAATATTTAAATAGTTCTCTTTCATTCTTCTTTCTTTCATCATTCGCACTACCTGTGAGGTAGCAAAGAAATAGAGTTTCCACAAGTGATTCCTTTAGCTCTCAGAATATTTAAGAGGATATAGACCTTTTATAGTGGATCAGTCCTTACTGATCACTCTTAAAAGGGGAAAGAAAGAGTGTTGTTAATTTAACATGGAAAACGAAATAGTCCTAGGGATAGACTGTTTGTCCATGTATTCAAGATGTTGTCTAGATGGCACTTTTTATTACAGATTATTGAACCACTGAGCATAATTGTAAATACAGTCATACCTTGGTAATTTGTGCTGTCATATTCGCAACCAGAGCAATCCACGGATTTTTTTTCTGTGGTCCTTACTCAGTGATTTGTGGAGGGGTGTATAGTTCTGTGGGATGGCAATGCACCACACCACTGTGGTGGCCAGCCCTGGCTGCCCCTGCCAGGAGCGAGGAAGTCTTAAACTGTAACACATGGCACTGCGTGGGACCTGTTATGGCTGTTCTGGGCTGTGGCAGCCAACTTGGACTTGCCAGTGCATATGCATAGCCTCAGACAAAGCACTCCTGCCGGTGGTAGCCACTGCAGTTAGAGGGAAAAAACCTCCAATTCCAATGTTCCCCACTGTCATAAGGGGCCTTGGAATGTTGCAGTTTTGCAAAGTTGCCATATTTATGGCAATAATTTCCCATATTAATGTCTGACCCGAATTTGCAGATTTAAGTTCCATGAGACTCTCACAAGAAGAAAATCCTGCAAATCCAGAGGTATGACTGTATTCCATGGAAAAAGTCTAACTTATTTCTAAGTTAACATTGTGTTTTATGATCTAATGGATGGAATAGGTCATCAAATAACATAATAAGAAGAAGCAAATGATGGGTAAAATGTGTCAGCAAAAAATTTTCATACATTCCCTCCCAAACACATATACATGATTAACAGAGACATGCTCCAATTAGCACTCCAGTGACTTGGTACAATGAAGCCAACTAGGCTGCCAGACTCCCTTTAGATCTGAACTCTCTCCCAGGAAAGAGCACAACACCCTCCATTATCCTCCAGTGGGTAACAGCTACAAGGTATCCATTGAGAAAGGTAAGAGATCTCAGCATATTTCACGTCTGAGTTATTTAAGACTCTAGTGATTCTGTTACTCCCTTGCAGAGCACTCCTCGCATCTAGCCCACTGACATTGGTCTTCTGGCAATTTTAACTTCACAGAATCACAGAATATTCTGAGTTGGAAGGGACCCACAAGGATCATCAAGTCCAACTCTTAACATTGTCTCCCTGGTGGGAATCGAACCCGAGTCTCCCATATTACAGGTGGGGACACTTACCACTGTACTAAAGTGGATTATTTCTCCCTACACCTTGACATGAGCTTCATTACAGCAGAACATTTACTGGTCACATGGTATAGTCTTATCAGGATATACCTAATATTTTATTGCATTATGATCAGGGTGCTGAAAGGAAGATGCCATGGTGTGCGTTTGTTGACATGGCCAAAATAAGGAACCTGAATAATGCACACAAGAAGTTTTATTTCTCCGAAGCACTGCAATACAACTTAAAAATGGACAGTTCTCTACAAGGGTGATGTACCCAGATAGGTAGGTGGAAGTGAAAATTGAAGTTACAGCTGCATAACACAGACCTAAATATCTGCTGCAGAATCTCTCTTTTGAGCATTGATCTCATCCCTGCAAAATTTAAACATATAACAAGATGCTTGAATTAGAAATGCAGTCTATAAAATGACATTATGGTAAGACAAAGATCTTGCTGGAGGGTTCTATATATATGGATAAGTTTTAATTACTTTGATTCAGCAGCAAAGGAAGCATAAAGTGACAACAGTCTTCATGTAGATGTTTCTTTTAAGAACATTAATGTTGGTGGGCTGAATCTGGAGATAGGTTTACAGAATTTCTGAGCAGAAAATTTCGTTGTTAAAGTTTATGTTTTTTTGTTTGGTTGGGTTTTTGCAGGGGGAGAGCTTCTTTTCTTTTCCTTTTTCTTTCTTGCTTAGGAAAAAGTTTATTTTCTATGAAGTTGCATTTTAAGTATGGTGGAATATTTTGGTGTTCATTGTTTAAAATGTTATTGTTTTGAATGGGAAACAATAGTAATGTTACAAAGCATACACAGATTACAGTTGTGTCAGTTTGTTCATAATAGTGGGTTCTAAGAGAGTGATTTATCCAATACTTCTTTGCTGTGGAACTATCCCCGAAAGAAGGCTTAATTAAAAATTGACATGGGGGATTTTTTTTCCATTTTACAATTACATTTAATAAATTAATTCTCATTAATCATACACAAAACTGAATCAGACAAGACTGAAATGGTGTTATTCTAAGTCCATTAACAAGGATTGTAATTGTAAATAACTTTCTCCAGTCATTTTAAATTCCTGGCAAAAATTTATAGACAGTCATAACATCTGAATTATATGCCACTTTGAAGTTATTATTCTTAAGCTCTACAGGTATTCCTGCTTTTTAACATCAAGCCATAGATTTTCCACTACCAAAGGTGGATTGACCAGATTATTATGGGAGATGGAAAATTCTATGGACAAGTGGTAAATAAAAAGAGTGCTCATTTACTTGGCACAATTCCATAATACCAGAGACAGTTTTCATTGGAACAGTTTGAGATTTTAGATCATGAAATGAGAGACATTGAAAATATCCTAATTATTTACAGTACATTTCCGAATTACAAAATACATTCATTTATTTGTGAAAAAAAAATTAAAGTGCACTTCAGAAAAGGTATCTGAAATTTATGCAGTGCTTGTTTAGAAAGACAACATTCCACTTTTACCATGACTGCACTGGTGTTTTGAATGGGTTAGAGAGTTATCTTCCTTTGCTGCTTACACACAGAATTCTCATGGCAGAAACATGCACGTGAAGAAACTTCTGACAATTAATTTTCTTCTTGGGAATATGGTGTCTCTGCTGTCAGACTTTGCATTTAATGATGAGAAAACGGCTAAAAATTATGCAATATGTTTGTAAATGAGTTTTACAGATTTCTCCAGATTTTGACTTCAAAACAAAAATGTAAATTTTAGCCACATTTGTTATAAATGTTAGCTCTTCTTTGCTCATTCTGATAAACATATTGTCGTGGTTTGACCCTGGCTGGATGCCAGAGATTCACCCACAACCTCTCCTGGAGGAAAAAAAACTTGAAAAAATAACAGGCAAACAGGCAAAGCAAGGCAAGATACAAGTGAAGAATATAAATGATTTATCTATTAACTCACAAAATCAGAGCTTAATGTGAGAAGCATCATTTTAAAAGCAACCTTTTCCCCCCACCCCTCCTTCTCTTACAACAGATCTCATATTCCCTTTTTCGACCAGGAGACAAAGGGGGAACAGGGATAGGGGATAAGCCAGGCAACTAGGTATTTCTGACCAGATTTGAGGTAGGAACCACCTCTCTGCCCTTCCATGAAGTTCTCTCTCTCTCTCTCTCTCTTTCATTACCCTTTCCCAAGTGAGATCTCTACCCATGGACGACAGTTCTTCCATTCTTTGTTGTCCAAGAGTCACAGCACAAGATGCAGTGTTTTAAGTGCTACTTTGGTACTTCATTATGAGCCCATCCCAAAGTACATAGTTCAGATTCTACCATAATGCAATTCTGTCACAAACGTCTGTCCAAAGGATCTCTGCCGAGCTCTCAGCTCCGGCGTCCAAGAGTTTCTGGGCTCCCCCAAACATCTGCAGCTTTTGCAACATGATTCTCCATCTTCAGTCATGGCCTCAAGTGGATTCTGTTTCTCTCTATATATTCCATAGGTTTGTAGGTAGACAGTCTGCTTTCACTATGGTCCATTCTACGAGCAGCAGCGAGATGCCTGGAAGAGCATTTCTACCCCTTCTCTGGTCGGACTGGGCGGAGGGCCTTCATGGCTTTCAGCTTCTTACACACGTCCTGACCCAATCATCTACTTTCTGGTACTACTTTTTTTTCTCCCCTTCACAAATATCTTATCTGTTATTCACAGAGGCGACCCTGATTTCCATAGCAGCAAGGGAGTCGGAGGCAGAAGCTATTAACTCCCTCACTGCCAGAGGGAAAAAAAATCCAAACTATGACATATATATTACAAAATTCTAAGGCACCATAGGGTGTATTTCTCTTCGAAGTCCTATAAAGACTCTCTCTTTTGACTGCTTGACAATGACTGAAGAAAAAGTAATTTCTGTCACTTCCATAAAAGTTTCAGTATATTTCTCTCAGAGACGACTATCTCTCTTTTTTGTTACTGAGAAAAGGTCTTTAGCTCTTCTTACAAGATACCATTTTCCTTTGTCAAATTGTTCTAAGTGTTCAAAAGCATCTCAATGGCAGCATTAATGTTTCCAAGAACTGGTGTTTCTAATAGAGATAGCTCCGATTTTAGGCATGCAAGAATGGAAGAATTTGGGGTTTTGTTGGTTTTTTTCATTCTTTTTCATTCTTCATACTGAGCAGTGGAACTGTACAGAAATACAAAATCAAACTTAAAAAAAGCCGGAAGTGAGTTATTCTGAACAGGAAAAATGGTCAGTTAACTGAGACAGAAAATATATTCCTCCCAAGGGAAAAATGGAGAATTATTGGAGAAAAAGTTTAATGTCTGGATTCTCAAATACCATTGCAGATTGTGAAGAATAGATGCCTCTATTTTCTTCCCTTTAGAGACCAGACTTAGAAATAACTTTGTACTGTCAATTGCGAGTTCTGTTCTCCCTTTTGGAAAGATGAAACAGTGCATCTCGAGATAGAATAAACAGAGATAAGGAGGAAGTCTGTTAAGGGACTGCTGGCTACAGAAGCATAGAAGAACAATACACACAAATTTTAAAGTGTTTGGGGATTATCTTTTTTAATTGTTTTTAAGATGCTTTCAGAAGTTTGGAATGGGATTAATTTTATCAGATACATATATATAATCAGTGCAATTCAACAGCTGAGCCTGCTGCTTTTAATTGAATAAGAGAAAAACATGTATTTCTTGGGAGCTGTTCATCTCCTTCTACAGAAGACATCTAAAATTCATTAAAAAGGGAGACAAGATAACATTAGTGAACACATGTAAACATAAGTGAATACACTTATAAAGCTGAGTGAGATGAATCCTGCGTTGAATTTTTGGAAATTTTTTTCCTGGGCATTTCAAAGAAAAACTGCGTTTCAAGAATGTATTTTGCTTTAGTCAAAATTGTAATTTAAAAATAAGTAAAAAAAAGGTTTCATAGAAAACTGTGGACAAGCTCTAAATGACACATGATATCTGTACCAAAAGTCTCTCTTGTATACATATATAGGTTTTGATTATTTGATCTTGAATTCAAACAAATTGACTTTGATATTATAGAATCATAGAACATTTGGGGTTAGAAGGGAGATTTGAGATCATCCTATCCCAACCCCCTCACCATGAGCTGGAATAACTTCCATCAGACCAAGTTGCTCAGAATCCCATTTATCCTGGCTTTGAACACTTCCATGGATGGATTTTCCACAATTTCACTGGGCAACCCTTTTTCAGTGCCTCATCACCCTCACATTAAAGAATTTCTTTCAAATATCTAGTCTAAGCCTTTCTTTCAGTTTAAAGCCATTATCCCTTGTCTTATTACTACATGCCTTTGTAAAAATTCCCTTCCATCTTTCTTGTAGCTCTCTTTAGATTCCAGAAGGTCTTCCCAGAGCCTTCTCTTCTCCCAGCTGAATAATTCCAACTCTCTCAGCAGATCTCTATAGGAGAGATGTTCCATCCCTCTGGTCATCTTTGTGGCACTCCTCTGGAACCACTCCAAGAGGTCAACATCCTTCCTACGTTAGATGTCCCAGAGATCAGCATAACATTCTATGTGAAAAACACATCATCAAGATGTCATTAAGAGAATTATTAGAGTTTGGTGCATTTCATTCCTACAGCATTCATGATCATTTCATATTTGCTGTCAGAAGGTTAGCATCCAAACCTAAGATGATATTTGCTTTCTTCTATTCTAAATTGAAGGTAGATTTTTTATAGGTTCTTCTAAGTTACTTGTAGGATTGCAAAGAAATAATAGGTAGAATTAACACAATATACATAATATTCTATTCAAGAGGAAAAGTAGTTTATTTTGATTCAATTTTTTAAAATTATTCAAAGACCAAAAGGAAGTGCAATTAAACAAGCTAAAATTAACATTATAGATTAAAGAAGTTAGGTCCAGCAGATAGAAAGATTTCAAAATATAATGCTGAAATCTCCATGTTAATTACTGCACAGACTACACATAACACAGGAAACATAACCTTAGTGCTCAACTCTTAAGTATAAAAATCACATATTTTTAGTAGAACACTTTTACACTGAAAGTCCATGAATCCACTATTTAGAGGGGTATTTTTGTTGTGTATTGATATCCTCTGAGATAAGACATCCTATATTATGGAGTTGTTCCATATGCAGAAAAGTGCCATTTTATATAAATACTGACTGCAAAGCTACCTCAACTCTCTGCCCCTGGGCAGATGGAACTGCAAATGTTCCACTTCCTGATTTACATAGGATAGTCTTTCTGCAAAGTTGTGATAATTATCTATTGTCCTTTTTTTTTCTGTGTAGACTTTCTACAAATCCTCTTGAACACTAGAAGTAGTTTACCACAATTTTTGGAGCTAAATGAAATGGTGTGTAGTTTCCCACTGTGCTTTTTTTTCATCTTCAGTAACCTGTCTTAGTAGAACAAAAGATCCTTGGCTTTGAGTTACCCAAAAGATTAAAGGAAGAGAAATGAAAGGAGAGATTAAAGAGTAAAGAAAGAAGGAAGAAGACATTAGAATAAGAGATAACTACCGTCAAAGAATTCTGAGGACATAATATCGCAATGGTAAGGTCTCAAGAGGAATGCCAAAATGGAGCCTATCTGTGGAGTATTTATGCAGTTTGCCTACTGCGGCCAGCCCTCCCTGGCAGGACATACAGGTTGCTGACCACTCAGTGCCCTACAGGCCAGAGTGAGGGGTGGTACAGCTTATCAAGGCTCCAGGGGCATGATGTGGGCAGGCTACCAGCTGTACATGATTTTTTGGGGTGGGTTCTCGACAGAGCAGAGGAGAGGGGCAGAGTCACATACTTGCTGATAACACTTACTTTGTTACTGGGCAGGATACGATTGGTTTTCTGGGCTGTATAAGCACACATTGCTGTGTCATGTTGAGTTTTTTGTCCACCAACATACCCTGCTCACTCTTCCATTCTCTCTCCAGCCTCAATGGCCTACAGTGGATCAGGTTTTCCAAAGTAAATCTCATGATTTAAGAAGACAAACTCTTGTCTATGGCACCAGTCCTGTAACCAATTTTTCATTCATCAGATTTGACTGGCCCTTTTAAATTCTTCCCTTTGACCAGAAAGGGATTTAGGAGTAATGATTGACAGGAAACTTAATATGAGCCAGCAGTGTGCCCAGGTGGCTAAGAGGGCCTATGGCATCCTGGCCTGCATTAGGAACAATGTGGTCAATTGGAGTAGGGAAGTTATTTGGGCGCTGGTCAGACCACATCCTGAGTACTGTGTCCAGTTCTGGTCTCCCCAGTTTAAGAAGGATGTTGAGCTGCTTGAGAGGCTCCAGAGAAGGGCAACAAGGATGGTGAAAGGACTGGAGAACAAGCCCTATGGGGAGCGGCTACGGGAGCTGGGGTTGTTCAGTCTGGAGAAGAGGAGGCTCAGAGGTGACCTGATTGCTGTTTACAACTACCTGAGGGGAGGTTGCAGCCAGGTGGGTGTGAATCTCTTCTCTCAGGCTGATGACATCAGTACAAGAGGACATGGCCCCAAGCTACGCCAAGGGAGGTTTAGACTGGAGGTTAGGAAGCGGTTTTTCACAGAGAGTGATTGCATATTGGAATGGGCTGCCCAGGGAGGTGGTGGAGTCGCCATCCCTGGAGGTGTTTAAGAGAAGACTGGACGAGGAGCTTAGTGACATGGTCTAGTTGGTGGGAGGTTTGGATGGATGGAGCATGATGCCCATGGTTCCATGCTTGTGGGCCTGATCCCTGGGTGGACATTCGCTTGGGAGTTAAACTAGATGATCCTGTGGGTCCCTTCCAACTCAGAATAAACTGATGAAAAAAGAAATTTTCCACTGTTCCTATTGCTATGTAATCCTTCTTGACACTTCTTATACTGGCTGTATCACTGGTCCCTGTGTGAAACAAAAGCAACAATGGACTGTATGAGGCTTAGTAGTCTCTCAGTGCCGTCCCTGACATGAGTCCTCAGTAAACAATTAAATTCCTGTGATCACATTAGGTCATCAAATGGGTGCCTCAGTGTCACTCAGAAGAGAGTTACCCACTAATGTCACCTGTTACCTTTTCTACCTTTCACAGTTGCACTGTTGTTATATATGGAGGAGGTGGGGCTGCCTTACTAAGCCCATGTCTTTCTTGATGTGGCGGGACTTTCAGCTTCAGTCTACAGAGCATTGGTATGGTTCTGCAAGGACACCTCAGTCTTCAGTGAAAGTTTCCTCCTCCTGTAGGGTCTTGCAATCTCAAAACAGACTTGTAGGGGGAAGAATTCTGAAGTTTGTTGAAAATCAACTAGGACACCAAGCACTAAACACAAAGTGTTGAATTGATGCACAGTTTATTTTCTGACTGAAGTTTCTCCAGAACAGCGTGTTCCCCACTGTGCAAATTTATTACTCATAGCCTTCGGGATTTGTTTGTTTCCCTTGTAGTTTATGCTGCTGACTATACTTCAGCTATGCCATCTGTTGTTCTTCTTTCCTCTTTCTTAGTGCTTCTTTTCTCTGTGTCCTCATTCCAAGCAACATTAACTGCTCTGTGTCTCAACAGGTATTTAGGATCTTTTAGCTGTACTCCGAACTGTCAGCTGCCACTGCTGAATTCCAAAGTTCCTTCTCACATCCTCCCAAAAGTATGAAACAGCTTTAAAAAATAAATTATTTTTAGCCTTCTGGAAGGTATCTTCATCTGAAGTGCTTATTGCACTTCTATTGTAAACCGTACATAAGGTTTCTTTTCACAGAATCACACAATTTTATCTCCCCCAGGGTCAGATTTTCCTATCTCAATATTTATAACTCTTAAAAAAGGAGGAGTCTTGCCACAGTTTACATTTTTAAGAAACGTATTTGCAGATTCCTTGTTTAAAGAAACATAATGAAAATCCTGCCATAAAGACACCCATAATGAATATGGACTAGAAGACTGGAAAGCTAAATCAATAACTGACAAGCAGGTATTTCTTAACTCTCACAATTTCTGAAGAAATCATGTATCTAAATAATTTAAAAAATATAGTAAAGGGTATTTATCCATGTTTTAAGGAAAATAAATCCTTAGATAACTGTCCTTAAGTGTAAATGTTGAGGGAAAGATGGAGTAAAGAGACTGATTCCAATTTTTTGAGACTGAATTGGCATTGCATCATGCATGCTCCATATTTAGTCTAAAATAGCTTGCTTTTTAAAGAAAGTCACAGTAATTTTAAACACTAGTGATCACATGGAGTGCTGGGATGCTGTGCTAGCTCAGTCATGTGGTAATGTGCATTTACACTCTATTGTTTTGATAATTGTGTGTGCTTTGTAGCTGATATTCTCCTCTTTACCTCTGTGCAGTAACTAAGGTGACTTCATGAATCATGGTTTAAGTAAGAAGAACACATGAGCTGCTTTAATATGAAGACACTGAATAGAGAAGTAGCTCTTATGTATATAGCTGCAAAGTATTAAATTTATATCATGAATACTCTGTAGTTTCATGAAGTATTACATTTGCTTGTATACTTGCACATAATCTATAATTTTATACTGAAACTTCAGTGTATGGTGAAAGAACTCAACACAAACAGCTTAGGTCATTAATTCTTCTACTTTATACAATGGAACAAATAACAACTGATAAATATCAAAATATTTGTCATGTGAACAGCAATAGAAATTATATGAATGGATACAACATGGACTTTTGGTTTTTTACAGTGTTTTGTACTGTCATGTGGACTGTTTTTTATGATTACTTGATTGCTTTTTATTCAAGGCTGTAACCTTGAAATAGAATTTCTCAGATATCACAAGTGTTAAAAAATACGCAAGTGTTAAAAAACTTGATCAACTTACTAAGTCAAACTATTTACATTGACTATATAATGTCAGCTCTGCTACACTATAAGTTATTATCTTCTACCTTTTGAATATGGCAAACAGTTGAGAAAGCCCTCTGAGGAATTTGCCATCCTTCTGCCTATCCATCTGTCCTACCATCTCTGGCTTTTGGAGAAACAGCTGTCTTTAAACATTATACAGTAGTTCTATGCCAAAGGAATGCATGCATTTACTGAAGCTAGTATTGTCTTGTGCATCCTAAAAGTGATTAATTTTTAACAGATTTTAAGAGATGCATTCATTTGTCCAATAGTCTGAACCATAATCATGAACTGTGGAATGTAGATTACTTCCTATTGTTTCAGTTGTTAAGTAGCTGATACCTCCCAAAGGAAAAGAGAAATATTTTTCCCACCGTTTCTGTCAGTGCCACACAAAATCACATACAACATTCATAATGAAGAAATAGTAGCAATGTTACATTGTTTTCAGTGAATACACAGTGAATTAACTTCAAAGCTCGACAGTTTTTTTCAATGAGAAAATTAAATTTTTTAAAAAGTGGAAAAACAACCCTGTTGCTATTCCACGCAATCCACAGTATTTACATATAGGTGGTACTGAATCACTGTTTTTCAGCTGTGTGTTTTAACAAGTTACAGTAGCTATGAAATACTGAAGAGAGAAAACAATTAGTCAGAATATGACACATTCATTCACCTGACTGGAATTCATCATGTAGAAGGGTGGAAACTGACTTCCTATCTTAGACAATGGGGCTTTTATACAAAGTCAAGGGCCCTTCCACTGCAACCTGCATCCATTACTAGAAAACAACGATTGCCCCATAGACCCTGTATCATATTTGTGAGCCTTGTGTAGATGTCTTAGGTACATCTCATTTCAGAGGTATCAGCTTGTGAATATTGATTTAGATGACCACAGTACAGACATCTGCACTTGAGCATCATCCTATTTTACTATTCATGGAAGAAAGAAAATAAAAAAATATTAGGGTGTCATTAGTTATTACTATGCCATATGAACCACCTGATAAAATCCTTATTGCTCTTTGCTGTATGAGGAGCTTAAGGCTCAGCTCAGCTATGGATTTACATATGCTCAGATGAATCCCAGACTTTTTACAGATAAATGGAAAGTGTCTGTTGAAAATATTAAGGCACTTGCAGTATGGATCTTCTTCTTTACTAAAAAGATAACTCTAATTTCAGAAAGCTTTCACTTCGTTGTCACTGTTAAGAGGAGGCAGATCAGTCCAATTACTAGATTAGTATGAAAAGATGTGATAATGTCCACTTATATTATTTACAAGGGCCTTAGTTCATCTAAGTGGTTTGTGAATTTGGATCCCTGAAGTGTGATGATATTCCTTTTGAAAGAAAATTAGTGGACAACCGACAAGAGAGTAGTAAATTACCTTAATCTCCTTTTAATTACAAATGTGTGGTTCCTGCAGACAGGTGTTGAACTGAGTGGAATTTAATAGTAGAGCAGCACAATCTTGGCTTGCATATTAGAAATTATAAGGTAAAATTTCTCTTGCTTGGGCAAGCCATGCTGGTTTTTTCCTGCAACAAAAATAATATTTCAGTACAGCTTTTCTTTGTTATCTTATTATCAGTGGGATCCCTTCTTGGAAACTATCACAATAATGGTTTTACTAATAGTCAGCACTTAAATAATATTCTATTTAGTGACCATACCAGTTTTAACTGGGACAGAATTAAATATATTCATAGTAGCTGATATGGGGCTGTGATTTGTGCTGGAAACAGTGTTGATACCATAGGCATGTTTTCATTACTGCTTAGCAATTCTTACACAGATTCAAGGCCTTTTCTGCTCTTCACTCCACCCTGCCAGTAGGGAGGCTGGAGCGTACAAGGAATTGGGAGAGGATACAGTTGGCACGCTGACCTCTACTTATCCAAGGGATATTCCAGACCATATAACATTGTGCTCAGCAATAAATCTTGAGGGTTGAAGTCGTTCAGGGCTGGCATTGCTACCAGACTTGCTCCGGGCCTGGCTGGGCATCAGTAAATTTGTGCTGAACAATTGTGTCCTTTTGTATCACTCTTGTAGTTTTCTTCCTTCCCCGTCTCTTTGTTGGTTTTTTTTAGATTCCACTTAAAAAAAAAAAATTTCTTTATTATCAGAATTCACAGATTTTCTCTCTTTTACCCTTCCAATTCTCCCCCCATCCTGCCACAGGGGAGCAAGTGAGTGGCTGTTTGTGGGTTATGTGCTGCTGTCAAGTTTTAACTCTAGCTAGGAACTAAGTACCATGCAGCTCCTCATTCATTTCCTCCCTTGATGGGATATAAAGGAGAATCAGGGAAAAAATGTAAAAGTCATGGGTTAAGATAAGAACAGTTTTGTAAGTCAAACAAAATGAAATAGTATAATACTAATACTAATAATATTTGCAATGAAAAGGAGAGACATAAGAACATAAGAAAATTGAATAATTTACAGTACAGTTGTTCAATACCTGCTGACTGACGTCCAGCCCATCCCTAGCAGGTATTGATGCCTACAAGCCAACTCTCCCTAGTTTATAAATGGAGCATGACATTGTATGATGTGGAACATCCCTTTGTTCAGTTTGTCCTGACCGTGCTACCTCCCAGTTTTCTGTGCCTCTCCTCAATGGTAGAGCACTGAAAAGTGCTTGACTTAGGGTGAGCACCACTCTGCAACAACACGTCAGTGTGTTATCATCATTATTCTAAATAAAATAACTATATACTATATTACTAAATAGAAAATGCTTGTCCAGCTACTAGGAAAAAAACCTCTATCCCAGCCAAAATCAAGACACCTGCCTACTGAGATTAGACCATGACACTGACTCTAGGTTATTGGTTGGCTTAAAGTAAGGCATATTCACAAAACTGCTCCAGTAAGGTTTCTAATTTGGAACACAGCATTGGATTTGATTGCTGTGTTAGTCTTTTCAGATTATGAATATGTCTGGAGCAAAACCATGGTTTACATGGTATTGAACAAATATAAAACAAATCAGTAATGGCATTCGCCATAACGTGTCATTTGCCGTTTGGGTATCAGGCTTACCAATATAACTAGTTAACAACTGCCTCTTGGTGACTGTTTATTATAGTGGACAAAAAGCTTCAATTAGACCAATTTATTAGGGTGAGTAAGCAAGAATTAAATAAATAAAAATAATTTAAAAATATAAGAATAAAGAATTAGGGAGATTTCAACAAGACTTCGTTAGATATTCCAAGTAGATTCCTGAAAATACCTAATCATACTTTTCATTGCCTGTTCTCAGTAACCCCAGTGTTAAGAGCTTAAAGAGGCTTTGGGATAATATATCTGGTAACTGTTTTAGCCTAATGTATACTATTATAACTTCTCAGGATGTTAGTGGGATGCTTTCTAATTTGGTTGTGTCATAATACACTGTTTTAACAATTAATCCAAATTATCCCTTTATTAAAAGGGGCATCAATAAAACGTTGTGCTCTTAATTCAGTATTTTTTTTCCTTAAAAGATACATTAAAGTCAAAGGGATAAGAGAATTTTATGTAAATTAATGTTCATATGTATATGTAGCTAATTAGAATGTTTCCTTTTATGTCCCTAATTTATTTTTGACACCATAACCTTTCAAAGAACTGTCTTCTTTAGAAATGCTGGAAATATATTCAAAACCTTCATTATACTATACCAGATTTTTATTATTTATTCACTCATCTTGATTGTTAGACTGATAGGTAATGTTACATTTTACATACTTTTAGTAACAATTCCATTAGATTCCTTTCCATTCCACTCTAATACATAAATATTGATTACTAGAGTTACTTGCAAAACAGAATGGAATTTGGAAAAGTGCTATAAAACTTACAGGTTATGGGTTCAGATAGTAATTAAAGAACATAATTTAATCTGTATATAGGAGAAGAAAGAACCCCTAGAAATTATAAATCGAAACAACTGAAAACGCATACCATGTCTGTAATTGTTATTGGCAATGTGCCTTTTTCTTTCTGGAATTTTCAGATTAATCTCTAGGCTTCTGTTCATAACAATCAATTGGCTGCTGATCACATGCAGTTCTATTTCACATTGTATGACCAAGAGGGGACTGCAACCAAGTCATAGGGTCTGGAGTTGATTTATAATGTACCATTAATCTAACATGATTTTAGCTCACCCAGAAAATCCCAGACAGAAATACAGGACATTATTCCACAGAAAGAATATTTGTTTTCTGGTTTTTAAATGTTATCAGGTATGGAAACATTATACCAGTAAGTTAAAAGAAAGATAGGCTGTCCCTTTTATCCCCATGAATCAAGGAGTCATTCATTCCAGTATCAGTAATCTAATCAGTCTAATCAATCTAAAATTTAATTTACTAATCAGTAAAGCCTTCAAGACAGTCTCCCATAGCATACTTCTAAAGAAGATGGAAGGCCTGGGCTTGGACAGGAGCATTCTATGCTGGGTTAGGAACTGGCTGACTGACTGGATGAGCCCAGAGAGTAGTGGCAAATGGTGTCTCATCCAGTAGGCAACCAGTCACTGATGGTGTCCCCCAAGGATCTGTGTTGGGCCCGGTCCTGTTTAATATCTTTATTGATGATCTTGATGATGGGATTAAGTCCATTTCTCCATCCAATGAGAAAGTTTGCAGATGATACCGAGTTTGGAGCAGATGTCAATCTGTTAGAGGGTAGAGGGGCCCTGCAGAGGAACCTGGACAGACTGGAGAGATGGGCAGATTCTAATGGGATGAGATTCAACAAGTCTAAATGCCGGGTTCTACACTTTGATCGCAACAAACCCATGCAATGAGTGTTGTTACATGTTTTAAATAGTATGAAAGGTTATGGTCGTTATATATGGAACATATTTCTTAACGTGCCCAATGAATAAATATATCAAAAAAAATGGAAGAGAGAAATAAATGAAAAAAGACAAAACATACGAATGGGACCATAATTATAGAGGTGTCCTTATGAAGATACTGCATTTTAGGATGTACTTATACATAATTTTAAGATATCCATAGTGTCAAAAGTATGCAAAGAAAACACATGTTTATGAGAATAATGTTTGCCTATTTAATTCTGAAAAAAGACTATGTTAGATACTGAGGTGGCTTTTAAAATTTTTTAAACTGTGTACCTTGTTCACAGGTTATTATGAGTCGGAAGGGACCCACAGGATCATCTAGTCCAACACCCAAGCGAACCTGATCCCACCTAGGGATCAGGCCCACAACTGTGGAACCATGGGCACCACACTCCATCCATCCATCCAAGCCTCCCACCAACTAAACCATAGGTATGCTCTGCACACTGAATTTGAAAGTCCCGCCACATCAAGAAAGACATGGGCTTAGTAAGGCAGCCCCACCTCCTCCATATATAACAACAGTGCAACTGTGAAAGGTAGAAAAGGTAACAGGTGACATTAGTGAGTCACTCTCTTCTGAGTGATACTGAGGCACCCATTTGATGACTTAATGTGATTACAGGAAGTTAATTGTTTACTGAGGACTCATGTCAGGGACGGCACTGAGAGNCCTTCTTAAACTGAAGAGTCCAGAACTGGTCACAGTACTCAAGATGTGGTCTGACCAACGCTGAATACAGGGGAAGAATAACTTCCCTAGTCTGACTGACCACACTGTTCCTAATACACTCTGATTCTGGTGCATTTTCATGGTATCTACTACATGTTCTCTCTTCTCATTGTCTCCCCTGATCTCTGTGACAGAGAATGTGGCTTTGATAATTTAGGTATTGAAAAATATCATGTTCCTCAGGGTAGTGAGCCCAGCTCATGGCTCCTGAATGTGATCTGGTTGCTGCGGGGATGAAACTGGCCTCAGGAACAATCACACTGCAACCACCTGGCTCTGACTTTCACTGGGCCCGCCAGCACCGTCCCTCCTGATGCACCTGCACTCCCTGGCAGCATCAGCCATTCCCCCCTTGGACCAATTTACAGGTCTCATAAATTCCACATGAACCAGGTGAAGGAATAGAGACATCTTTATTTACTTGAGCGCACAGTGAAGGAATAGAGATCCTCTTACTGCCTCAAGCATGGACTTACATCGTAAGCAACACTGAAAATAACAATACAGCTGGAAACTTTCCCAACATGTCGCGCACGTATAACACCCGGCTCCCTCCATTCATCTGGGTTCATCTCAGCAGTGCCCCCTTATACCTGTGGCTGAGGTACTACAGCAATTCCTCGGAATTCGCTGGGGGGCAGGTCTGGGCAGGTCCTGTGAGTTATGGAATCTGTGAAGATACTGAACTCATAAATATTCAACTATTCCACGCCTGTAGCCTCACACTCTCCACTAATAAGGTCTGGAGGGGGGGGGTCCTGGGAGTGTGGCTCACACTGTAGCACCTCATTAAAGCGGAGGATGCGTCCTTTGGTGCTTCTCAGCCACAAAATCCAGGATCCAGGGTATTCTGCGCACATGTGCGGTCTCAAAACTCACTAAAAATCCAACCGTGATTACTTGAATACGCAGATATGTGAGATACGAATATGTAGGGGATCACTGTATCTGTGTACCAAAGTCCTTTGTTGTTTCCCATGCATTTTTCTCAGAACTCATAGCCGCAGGTGCAACTTCCAACTCTTAGTCCGCCACACCCATTCCTGGAAAAAATGGAAAAAATTCATTGACACATTAAACATACACACTAAAAGTCTTGAACACTAGCCGATGACAACATCATATAACTAAAATATTTTGTGGACCTAAGCCAAACCTCAAAGTTCACACTCTATTCTGTAAACACTACTACCTTTTCCAAGCAATCTTTAGTCTAATTCAAAAAACAAGCAGAAAAAAGCAGTAGATAAATCTATTTTGCCACAATCCATTTGATACGTGTTGGGTTATTGTTTAGGGTTTTTTGTTGGTTTGGTTCAGATTTTGGTGCTTTGTTTGGGTTTTTTTTTTTCCTTTATTTCTTTGGTAATCAAGTCCAGGTCAGCTATTGACTGCAGATTAACGCTGGCTAACAAAACTGTAATTGTCCAGGGAATACATCTCTGTTTTTTTCTAATTAAATTGAACACATTCAGTATTCTTACTTTTCATTCCGAGTTTCACAAAAACAAGAATTTTTTTCTATTTAATATTTAAGTACTTGGACATGTATACAGGACATTATAAATTAACAAGCATCAATTGTAAAAATATTTTGTAGATATTATGTATTTTTAATACTTGTAATTGAAAAAAATTATCAATCTTTTCATGTAGTACGTGAAATAAAAATCAAGACCTTATAAAACTTGTCCTTCTCCTCTCTTCACCTTTTGTCTTTTGTCAAACAGTCATGCTACTTACATGCTGCTACTATTCTGTGTATCCCTTCTATTGCTTTCTTCACTGATTGGCTGAACAGACACTGTGGAAAAAAAAATGATGATGACACGACCCTGAAATTAGCTCAGATAGACAAAACATTGTGTTCATGGCACCAGGGTTGTGGGTTCAATCCCTATATGGGCATTCACTTGGGAGTTGTACTTGATGACCCTTGTGGGTCACTTCCAACTCAGAATATTCTGTGATTCTGTGAAAATAATCTGGTCTCAACAATCTCTCTTGCTCTACTTATCTCTTCTAACATTTCTTTTAACAATTTTGATTTGCTCTTATGTACATGAAAAACAGAAAAGGTTTGCCTCCAAAGTATCAACTATCCATCAGACTGTGTTTCCTTAGTTTAGATTTCTCCTTAGATTCTCTCTGAAGGGAATTTCAATTTTTTTTTCTCAACATTGTGCTGCTTTTCCACTCTGAAGTTTATTAAACTGAATCAATATGGCAGCAATCTGTTTACCCTTCAATAACTACTATGTTTATAAATTGTGAAATTCTGTCAGCATGAGAAGAACTTCTTCCTGCTTTGCTAATTATGCTGCTTTCAGTAGTATTTTATTTCTCCAACAGTGACATCATTTTCAAAAGCAGGAGTGCTGGCAACGTAAAAGAACTGTGTTTTGTGAACAGACTTAATTTCATATATGAATTTCCAAGCCTGGAAAAAAAAATCAGGTGGACTTACAATTCATTAAATTTTTTTTTTCCACCATCCTGGTTTGCATCCTTAGTTGCATAAAAGCAATTTATATGCAAATATTTATTTAAAGAAAGGAGAAATTGAGTCACGTAAACAGGCAAGCTAGAACACATGCACTACATTACATTTTCTTCAAAGAAAAATTCTTCTTTCAGATAAAATAAACAATGGAAAGACAGAGCAGCCTCAATGGTTTTAATGTAGGACCTGTTGCTCTGTTTCCACATTGCTGCAGTAGAGAACAAAATACAGGCCACGTAAAACATTTGTCCAGGTGAAATGTAGTACCTTTGTATGTTTGTACAAGTTCTCAAGTCAGCTTTGGTCAGTTAAAATCCACATGGCAGCTGTAGTGATCTGCATTGGCCACATCATCCCTACAGACTGCATAATCCCTAATGTAGTCAGGTTTGGGGTTAACCCGTATAATCATGCCCTTAATGCCTGAGCTTACTTCAATCTAAGTACTTATTGTGGCAATCATACTACTGATTACAGTAGGCTCATGGCTCTTCATTGCCATCATACAAGGTAAAATGCTGAACATATTTCTTAAAGCAGTGGGTTGAAGGGAAAAAACTTCTAAGCTTTGATTTTCAAAAGAAATACAGGAAAGAAATGAGAGAAAGGCTTTGAAATGCACAAATGCACTCTATTACTCTATCTACCTATCATCTATCTAATATCTCCATTGTTATATTTTTTATTTTATCTACTTATTATCTCGTTTTTGTCATCTATTCTCATTTATCCTGTAATATTTGGAACATATATACAACTCTGTGCACTAAAATGAATTAATGCAGGAATGAAACAGAAGAAACAATGACCAAACCAACAACATGTAAAACAGAATGACAGAATCACAGAATATTATGAGTTGGAAGGGACCCACAAGGATCATCTAGTCCAACTCACCATCTAACACCCATGCAGAGACTGAAAGCCCATCCCAGAGCGGTAGCACAACCTAGTCCCCTCGCAGTCTAGCAAGCCACTCCGAGCCGGAAGGGACCCAGGACCATCCAGCCCCACACTCCCTAGCTAGACCATGTCACTAAGCTCCTCATCGAGTCTTCTCTTAAACACCTCCAGAATCCAACACCAAGATCAGATTTCAAAATACGGTCAACTTTGAGAACTATATAAGTACACTCTGTACTGTTGCTGAATCTGCAATGAAAACAGCAAGGTAATGATTCCTTTTTTTATTCTCACTGGGAATGGTGAACAAAAGAAATCAGTCCTCTTAGAACAAGTAGTAGTTTAAAGAGGATCTTTTCAATTTGAGAATCACTTACATGCTACATGATGTGATATTGAAAAAGAAAACATAACTTCTTAGTTCAAAATGTTCCACTTCAGAAGAATATTAAAAGAATATAGAGTCAGTCATCAGTCAGCTGAAGTCTTTGGGGATTATGTTTTTATTTCTGCATTTATAAACAATAAACCAAGCCTGATCCTTACTTTTAAACTACAGATTTATATGGTGAACAAAATAATAACAACAAAATTAAATCTCTGTCATATGATCATTAAGCCTTCTCTTCTAGGATTCTCACTTGATATCAATCTCTAAAATTCCCTTATCTCTCATCCTCAGAAAATCATTACATTATTTTTATTTTTAAAATGTTTCTTTGAAACTTTTTTTTCTTTTACAGCTTAAAACTTTTCTTTCATAGTCATGGTTTTGCATGATTGAATTATTGTACATTGAAGTCCAGTTCTGGGCTCCCCAGCTTAAGAAAGATGTGGAGCTGCTTGAGAGGGTCCAGAGAAGAGTGACAAGGATGGTGAAAGGACTGGAGGACAAGCCCTATGGGGAGAGGCTACGGGAACTGGGGTTGTTTAGCCTGGAGAAGAGGAGACTCAGAGGTGACCTCATTGCTGTTTACAACTACCTGAAGGGAGGTTGCAGTCAGGTGGGTATGAATCTCTTCTCTCAGGCTGATGACACCGGAACAAGAGGACATGGCCTTAAAGCTATGCCAGGGGAAGATTAGACTGAATGTTAGGAAGCAGTTTTTCACAGAGAGAATGATCTCTCATTGGAATGGTCTGACCAGGGAGATGGTGGAGTCACCATCTCTGGAGGTGTTTAAGAGAAGACTCAATGAGGAGCTTAGTGAGATGGTCTAGATGGTAGGAGGTTTGGATGGATGGAGCATGGTGCCCGTGGTTCCGTGCTTGTGGGCCTGGTCCCTGGGTGGACATTCGCTTGGCAGTTGAACTAGATGATCCTGTGAGTCCCTTCCAACTCAGAATAACCTGTGAACCTGTGAAGTGTAAATAATTGCATTTGAGGGTTTACTCTTAAAAGACTTTTTCAAAGGCACCAAGAATCCCATAAATTTAATGTATTGTTTCAAAACATGAAAATCATCCAAGCACTGAATAAAAAATAAGTGGTTTAGGACTATTTTGGCTTTAATTTTAAATTCAGGATCAGATTTCACTGTTGACAAGATGGAGATGTAATATGGGAATACAAAAAAGCAGCGATATTGTAGGTCTGTTCTTGTTGGCTGTCTTGCTTTTTGTCTGCGCAGAGGTGGGATTGAGCAGAATTAGTTTCAAATGTTAGAAACATAAATCTATGCAATTGCAACAATTGAATTTTGAACAGGGTATTCAAAAAAAGGTAACATTTATTACCTACAATTCATTATTTTTTAATTCTTTCAGGAACAACTTGTTTATGCTTCCATATGTGAATATGTACTTCTTTTCATAGTCTATAGATTGCATTTGATTTTATAATTTTAAGGCAAAATGGCAAAATTAGGCTTGGTGAAAGTTCAGGGCTGTACTGGAGTTGCATGACAAGGTTTTGCAAATGATCAGGCTACAGGGCTGTCTTCTGTGAGAGGCTGCTGCAAGCTTCTCTGTTCTCCCATGTCAACAGAGCCAATGTCAGATGGCTCCAAGGCAGACCTACTGCTGGCCAAGGCTAAGCCCATCACTAACAGCAGTAGTGTCTCTGAGACAATGTATTTCAAAAAAGGTGGAAAAACCCTACTGTGTAACAACACCCAGAAGAGTGAGAATGTGTGAAAGAAACTGCCCTGCAGACTCCAAGGTCAGTGAAAAATGAGTGGGAGGAGGAATTGCTCCAGCACAGCCTGTGGTGCAGACCTTGTGAAGCAGGCTGTCACCCTACAGGCCATGAAGGACCCCACATCAGAGCAGGTGGATGCCAAAAGGAGGCTGTGACCTTGTGGGAAGACCTGGAACTGACTCCTGGAAGAACTTATGACCACATAAGGGGACATACACTGAAGCAGTTCATCAACTGTAGCCTGTGGGAGAGACTCATTCTTGAGACTTGAAGTTCTTGGAGGAGTGTTTCCCATGGGAGGGATCCCAGAATGGAGCAAGGGAAGAGTGAGGAGTCCTTCCTCGAGCAGGAAGGAGCATAAGAGACAGCACGTGATAAACTGACCACAGCCTGCACTTCCCATACCTCTGAGCTGCTGGGGGAGGGGAAAAGGTAAAGAAATCAGGAGTGAAGTTATGCTTGGGAACGATGGAGGGGTTGGAGGAGGGTCTTTCAAGTTTCAGTTTTATTTCTCATCCTATTCTGATTTCATTTGTAAGAAATTGAGCAATCTCTCCTTGTCCTGATCTCAATCTACTAGCTTTTTAAAAAATTTTCTCTCCTCTACCCAGCTGGGGAAGGGACTGATGGAGTAGCTTTGTCATGTCATGAGTTAGTGTTTTAGATATTTGCAATATGTACTTGTTTTGAATTTTTTCAATTTTTTTCCCCTGGGGTGAACTCAGGCAGCCATTTCTTTCATTGAAGGATGGTGGGGTGGTCCAGTGTGGCCGCAGGCTGGTCAGCTCCTGACATTGCCCCGCCACCCCTGCCGCCGTGTGCTGCTGGCTGGCTGGCCCACATGAGAGCTGAGAATGGCCAGGGGTACATTTCCCGGAGCCCCTTGGCTCAGCCTGCAGACATGCATGGTCCAGGATGGGTCGACCCTCCGTGGCCCCTCGGACCCCATGCCACTCCTGGTGGGCACGTGTCACTGCCGTTGGGGGCACACAGGCACCAATCCCCGCCTGGCCGGCAGTAGCATATGGGATGCGGTTGGGACCTGCCAAGGTGTGATATGGACCAGCGTCTCTTTTGAGAATAAGCAGAAGACAGACAAGATTGGTGTCTTGAAGCTGCTCCCCATTGGGCAGGGATAGAATGATAGTGGGAGGGGATAAAGAGTCTTTTGAATAGTTGCTGCTTCTCTCTCTCTGCTTCCTTTGGGCTGCTCAGGTGAGGCGCTGTGCAGGATCCAGCTGTGCCGTGAAACTCTTCACCTTCACAATATTTTGGCTGATCCACGTTGTAACGGCAAAAGACTGCATCCTATCCTGTCCCGGCAACAAGCAGTGGACTCCGGACTCTGCCTTGCTGCTTGAGTCCTTTTGTTCCAGTTTTTCTTTAATCCTTTTTTGAGGTTGGTGTGTTGGTGGCTGGTGTGAGTCTTGGTCCCAGCATGTTGGGGTTGTTCAGGGCCGTGGCAGGGGGCTTGAATTTCTGTTCTATTTTTATTTCCCTGTTACTTGTATACTTCATATACATACATTTTCATTTATATTTTTTAGATTTTTAAAAAATAAATCTTGTTTCATCTCTATCAATCTCTTGTCCCAGAAGAGGTAAGTAACCCCTCCACTGTCTCAAACTGAGACAAGCTTGGTGGGCACCAGGCATCCAGCCAGGGCAAAAAACCCATGTGAGGTCACCCATTTCACAGACTTCTTGTAAAAGGACAAGTTTTGTACATTCATTGTGCCCTGAATGTGTAGAAGGAATCTGAACATTGCAAATAAGATGGAAAAATTGGTTTGAGTTAGAGATCAGGTCAGCTGCCAAGGCTGCTTCACCTGCCTGGCCTTCAGCTGCCAGCCTGAAAGACTTAAACCAGTTATCCCCAGTTTCCTATGTCACAACTGCCACTTCTGTGCAGACATCCCAGTTATCACAGGATATTTGAAATAGTCTCTATTGCCTATCTTTGGGAACAAGAACTAAATCCTTCCATTTCATAAATTGGATTAAGGTTTGTTGCATGTTTTGTCTGAATTCACTTCAACATGTAGTGGACAAGTAGGCGACTACTTCAAGAAGCAGAACTTTGATCTCTATTGTACTGTTTTGTATGAACCTCTGGCATTTGAAATGTCTGTTCCCCAGTGCAGTTTCTGTCTCCTTAAATTCCTACCATCTTTGATTATTTCCACAAGTGGTTCCTCCTCCTCCATCTGTCCTCCTGGCACTAATGATTTGGCTAAAAATTTTTTACTTCAAATCCTTGTGTAACAATTCAGAAAAAAACAAACAGATTTTGCCAGATACCTGATATTTTATCACACATCACTATGATAATTACTTTTACCCCATACCTCAGTATATGCAGGCACATTTCTGCTGCAAGTGAGGAGATTCAGTTCCAATCATTCTTAAGCGTAAGAAAACTAGGCATACAACTCCTACTCTGTTCTTCAGTTAAATGTGCAAAGGGTGTACCTCACTTTCTTTGTAATGAATATCCATTAAAATTAATCACATAAAGTTATTGGCATAGATTTTTTTAAAGTAATTATATCTTTAAATATATGTTTTTACCTTGTCATCTCTTTTTAAAGTAAATTAAACATTTTAGGAAAAAAAAATCATCATGAAAACCAAGCAGACTTTCAACCAAATGTCAGAAGTTGCAGAAGATATATCTAAAACATGTTTAATTGCAAATGTAAACATCAAGATTGCTGTTTGCAAATAGAAATATCCCAATGTAAACGTTAAAAGGTTTGCCAAATAAGTAGTTCTAAATGTACCAATAAACTCATTAGATGAATCAGAAACCTTGACTTTGCCATCAATCTTTATTAGTAGTAGCTGATTTCTGGTATTGAACCATATTAGATTAATTCAGCTCACATCACAGGTACTAATATGTCTGAGCATTTCTTCACATAGATAGATTAATCCACTTGCAATAATTCCTACCTATAGGAGAGGTTAAAAAAAAACCCAAACTTTTTACATCACACATTGTAAACACAAGTAACCATATAAACTACTGACTTCAAGCTAATATAATATTTTATAGTCATTGCTTTCTAATAAAGATATATCTACCTGAGAGAAATTATTAAAAGAAATGTAATCAGCAACTCTTTCCAAAATCATACTTCTTTAGAACAGAAAAAAATCATAGACTAACATTTGGGATAGAAAAGGATATTTTGCAAAAGACTGCTTCTGGAAGCAAACATAAATATATAGACCTGTTTTTCTGTTGCTGCACTGAAAGTCAAAGCTGAGTAAGTTACTGTGATGCATTGGCTGACCCAAAGTTTTACATATTTATTTCCTGAAGTCATTGTTTCTCTTCAATAGATACTCCCAGTACATGAAAACAAATATGTCCTTCAATAGACATGAAAATAAATGCCACCTTTGTTAGTCTTTCCTGAGGGTTACAGCCTTCTTAACATTGAACAGGCTGCTTGTGTTCTGGTTTCGGGTTTTTGAGATCTTCACATAACAATATTGCCTCCATGCCACTATGGGGTAGTTGAAAATACTGATCATAAGAAATTTGATATTGTAGGTATATTAGTTGCTTAACTTAAATAAATATTCTTCATATAGAAAGAGTTGCACAGAGTTAAAATATTGCGTGATTTTCACTTTACTTCCTTAGCATGAGTAAGCAGGTTTGCTGGAGCCTTCGGCTGTAATCTGTGAATTTACACCTAGATATACTTTCAGCTGGAATAGAATTAATTTTCATAGTAGTTTTCCTAGCAGCTAGTACAGTGCTGAATTTTCAATTTAGTATGAGAGGAGCATTTACAGCACAGTGGTGGCTTAGTTGTTGCTAAGTAGTCTGTACCTCTGGTCCAGGACTCTTTTAGTGTCCCATGTTCTACCAGAGAGCAGGTGCACCAGAAGTGCAAACAAGAAGATAAGGAGACTACAACCATTAGCAGAAGCTGTAACCCTATGAGATAAGAATGGTGAATGACCTGCCTGCATAGAAGAAGAATCCAACAAATTGTTAGAAAACCCCAAAATAAAATCACCATTGGATCAAGAAAAACATGTAAGTCCTGTGAAGAGCGCATGAGAGATGGGTGCATAATTCATAAGGGTATGCATTAATACCTTGAATATTGAAGGGTTTCAGTTCTGAGACACACCCCGTGAAATGTGAAAATGGTAAAATAGGATTTATATATATATAAATACAACCCGCCAGCCTGATGCTCATCTGTCCTGGGGTATGAGCACTCGGGACGCCTTGTCTGCCTCCACCAGCTGTGGCGGGAGTGTCAGGCTTCATTCCTCACCGCACCCCATGTCACTGCACCAGGATGAGCTAGATTATCACTGTGGACACAAATGTTCACTAAGCCAATGTATCCTAGGAGAAAACCCGCAAAGGAGCAACGGAGTGAGGACACAAAATTCAAAGCATGAAATAATGATTTATTACTGTAATTGCCTGGAGAATTTTTTGTTCTGTATCCCTCTCTGGAGGTAGTCAGCTTGAGCTGGCCTGCTGCTGTAATACCCTATTAAATTATTTATTTTTATAAAACCAATCCCTGAGACTGCTAAAGGAAACCTAGGGTCAAGCCTGAAGAAGGAAGTATGCCCATAAGTGAGTGTGTATGTATGTGTGTGATCAAGGAATTGGAAGATGCATCCATTGGCTCACTTAAGCTCACTGAAGTCTCCTGCTATAAAGGAAGAGGAAATTCAGAAGTGACCTCATTGCTCTTTACAACTACCTGAAGGGAGGTTGCAGTCAGGTGGGTGTGACTCTCTTCTCTCAGGCTGACGACACCAGAACAAGAGGACGTGGCCTTAAACTACACCAGGGGGAGTTTAGACTGGACATTAGGAAAAGCTTTTTAACAGAGAGAATTATCTCTCATTCGAATGGTCTGACCAGGGAGGTGGTGGAGCCACCATCCCTGGATGTGTTTAAGAGAAGACTCGATGAGGAGCTCAACGACATGGTCTAGATGCTGGGGGGCTTGGATAGATGGAGCGTGGTGCCCGTGGTTCCATGCTTGTGGGCCTGATCCCTGGGTGGACATTCTCTTGGCAGTTGGACTAGATGATCCTATGGGTCCCTTCCAACTCAGAATAATCTATGAACCTGTGAACTCCAGTCCCAGCAGTTGAGGTTTAAGGTGATGTTTGTGGGACTCCTTGAACAGTGTGAGAATGCTCAGGCTGTGGCTACTCCTTTAACAGAGAAACAAATGCCAGGTGAATGTATGTGTATCTGTGTATTTCATTGGAGCGCTTCACCAAATTTTACTCTTCCAGCCAAACATATTGAGATGATTTTCTCTCAATCATGCAAAACATTAATTGTATTACTTATATTGACAAATCTAATTTCTTTTCAAAATGCAAACTTGTATAAATTCATGAGGAAAAGCAATTTTTTTTTTTTTTTATTGCAATTCCTATGCAGTGACCTTTTACATAGTTAACATGTACTAAGTAATGATTATAACCTTGGAAGAATTTCTGTCAAGTTCTAAGCAGAGAGAAGAAAAGTGACTTGTTCAAGCTCATACAGAAATAGAACACCGAGAATAGAACTCCAGGAATAAAAGTCATAGTACAGAATAGCAGCTCTACTTGAGGTAGAAACTTGGCCTTTACTCTTTAAAACAGGTTTACTTCTGTGGTCACCAGGAAGAATTATTGATTTCATCTGCTTATTCATTGCTAGTAATGAAATATGTCAGATTTGAGAACACTTCTCTGTTTAAATTGATGGAATATTAAGCAGAAGAGAGAAGTGTGACTGCGTATTGCTTTTATGTATCAAGCTGTTTGTAGCTGGCAATTGCAGTAGGGTTGGCCGCTGTGAGAAGACATGGGGAGCAAGCCCCATGTCTGATGGAGCCAATTTCATGAGGCTCCATTTCCAACACACCACTGTCAAAAGCTGAGCTCATCAGAGATGTCGGTGGCACCTCTGTGATAACATAATTAAGAAAGGGTAAAAACCACTAAACACTTGTGAGAGAGATCTATGAAAGAGAGATGAAGCTCCCCACTGGATCTTCCAGACTTTTACTGAGATTAGACATATTCCTTCCTGGATTCAATTTCCTTGAGATAAAGTGACTTATAAGTGAAATAACATGGAAACAAAATGATGGAAAATAGTAACAAAAAATCAATAACCTTTCCCAACTGTAAACACTTCTGCTTAAACTCAGTTGTTTCTTCATTACAGATTATTGTGAGCATTTCAAGTATCACTTTGTCAGATAAATTGTGGTATTATCAGTGATTTCCAGTGTAGTGTATTATTTTGAAACGATCAGCTTAAAGTGTTATTGATGTTGCTTTTTGCATTTTTCTAAGCTTTAGTCAAGTTCCAGTGCAGGAATTTAACTGATACGAGCCAGGACCACAAAACTGTTGACACTTTATGAAGATCAGATCTCTTCTGGTCGTGGCAACTTACAGACATTTTTTTTATTGAAGCCCAGAACTGGAAATAACAGATGTCAGGGTTGAAACAACTGACAGAGATCTGAGCTGAACTATTTGTCTCCTTCTTCTCACCACAGAAAGAAATACATTCACCCTATTTTACAAATTTTCAGGTCTTGGATCTAGATGTGCTATCAGAACAGTGCACAAAGTGAAGTTTTCTCTGTGTTTTACTGGTAAGTCTTTTCCTAAGAAAATTAGAGCTATATTAGGCCATAATTAATTTGTTACTCTAAAAAAGACCATAGAAACAAAAAAATGTGCAGCAAGTATTTTATTTCTGTCTTACAGCGACTTTGGAACTGCTGGAATAGCTCTTATCAGACCATTCTCCAGGTTGCACACAAAGCTTGAATCCAGACCGTAATGATAGTCTCAAAGACAGATGTGCAAATATTTCTCATTTGGTCTCCTTGGAAAGAAAATTAGAAAAAGAACTAGCATGTTTTAGAAATTATGTAATAGCAGCAAGCCCAGTGGGAACTCCAAAATATCACATAGCATAAATTAATCTAAATTAGACTAACTCTTACTTTCACTTATGCTGCCTTGAAATTGTTTAAATTTCATTCTCTGTTAATGAGATAAAATTTATAAAAGCTGAGATAAACCTGGAAAGGGAAAACAAGAGTGTTTAGTTAGATATGCTATTCATCTGCAGGGGAAAACCACACAAGATTGCAATAGAACATAGTGAGAAGCAATTTTGTCAGTGAGATGATTTCATCAGATAACCAATAATCCTAAGGATAGATGCCTCAGTTCAGATGTTTTTGAGAACATTAACTCTTCTCGAATGTCATATGCCCCACAGTTTCTACGAAGTTTAATTTTAAAGCCATTATTATTATTACTATTCTGTAAAATGTATTAATAATTTCTACTTTATAAGGGTATCTCATGTTCTGAACTTCACAGAATTGGAACAGGGTCGGTTTCTGCCCTAAGAACCCACAAACTGCACACAGCTGCTGATGGTCAATCAAGGCAACAAGCAGCTTGCATCATGCAGTAGAGACATGAAAGCCAATAGATGATGACGTAGTCAAAACAATAGTCTGGGAAGATTATCTGCAGATGAGACTTCTTACTGAACAGAAGAAAAGCTGCATCTGATAGAACCAGAGTATGGTGTAGCAAGCAGAAAGATTATAGCAAATTAGAAAATTTAAGTTCTTTATGCAGTTTTTATTTTACACACACACATAGCCAGGCTATAATGACAAACGAGGGGTCAAAGATGGTGTTCAAGATATAGTTTAGATAGTGATATTCTCCCTATTGGTTGAGAAAAGGAATTACTTGCCTAACGGGACTCTCACTTTACTACTATATTTCATCCAAGAGCAAGTTTCTAGATGTTATAATTTGAGTTAGTTTTAGAAAAGGAAACTGAGATAATTATGAGTCATTACTCGGCACTCGACTGTATTTACATGCAACTGTTAATTTATTTGAAGTTTTACTAACTTCATCTCTGTGTTTCTCTGAGAAGTATATTCCTTTAAACTATGGATGAATTAGAAGTACATAAATAACAAATTATTTTGTTTTATATTCTACATAAACTTTTGCAGATTTATGCAATTTTCAAACAGGACATACTCCCAGGATATGTCAAAATGCAAAATTGCACTAGAAGTTTCCAAGTAATGAAATATTTTAGTAAATAAGTCCTCTGAAGAATTATGATTTTATTTTCTCGAAAAGTCACTTTGTGTAAAGATGGTTCAAACCCTTCTAATGAGTGACCATCCAAAAAAAAAGAAACCAGAGACATGGTTACATATTATGAATTCAATGTCCAGGACAAATCACTTTAATGAATAAAATTAAAAGTTATGAAACCAAAGAAAAACTTTCATTGTTCCTTAGTAAGGAGTAGGTACTTCAGTCAGCTCATGAAGAAAGCAGAATACTGTGGTGTTTGCTTCAGGTGACATTGGAGAGATTTTTTATTTATTTTGAGTATTACAGGTTCACAGGTTATTCTTAGTTGGAAGCGACCCACAGGATCATCTAGTCCAACTCCCAAGTGAACGCCCACCGAGGGATCAGGCCCACAAGCATGGAAACACAGGCACCATGTTCCATCCATCCAAGCCTCCCAGCATCTCCCCCACCTCACTGAGCTCCTCATCGAGTCTTTGCTTAAACACCTCCAGGGATGGCGACATCACCACCTCACTGGTCAGACCATTCCAATGAGACATCACTCTGTCTGTGAAAAAACCCTTCCTAACATCCAGTCTAAACCTCCCCTGGTGTTACTTAAGGCCGTGTCCTCTTGTTCAGGTGTCGTTAGGCTGAGAGAAGAGATTCACACCCACCTGACTGCAACCTCCCCTCAGGAAAGGGGTAAACAGCAATGAGGTCACCTCTGAGCCTCCTCTTCTCCAGGTTGAACAACCCCGGTTCCCGTAGCCGCTTCCCATAGGGCTTGTTCTCCAGTCCTTTCACCATCTTTGTCGCCCTTCTCTGGAC
>WEKX01011102.1:0-34558 GCA_013390025.1 Pitta sordida
GGCTGCCGGCTGGGCCATCCCGACCCATCTCCTCTGACGCCGATTCCCCATGCCCACAGGACATGACTGTCACATGGCCCATCATCTAGGCCATCCAACCTGGACATTGAGACTTGTGCTGCTCTCCCCATCCTCTGCCCGGCTGTCCCCTGTTCAGCCTTGAGCCCCTTTCCACCAGCTGGAAACTGCTTCACTACCCCAAAATCTTGCAAACCAGGTGATGATGCCCTTTGGAGTTCCAGGGTGCCTCAGCTCTAAGACCAGATAGGGGAGATGATGCCAGAGCTGGCAGTGATATCAAAATCTCAATGGTTGCTACATCTTGCCAGTTCCGTGATGCTCTGAGCATCTCATGAGTGATAGGGGCCTTTGAAGCCCTTTCTGCAGGGACCCCCAGCCTCCACTTGCTGTTCAATGCAAAGTTTCAGGGCTGTGAGGAAGCCTCTGCTGTCCTCACAGCTCCCCCAGCCACACAGGGTGCCCCAAAGAGGGGCCCTAAGGCCACTGGCAAGGAAAAGCGGCCATCCGGGCATGCACAAAGGCGTTCCTTGTTTGGCATTTTCGTTTGAAGTGCGTCCTTCGTCTGGGTTTCTACAGCAACTGGGAAGTTCCTATCCTGGCCCAGCTGGAGGGAGTAAAGCAGCCAGAGGAGCAGACCAGCAGGGCAGGAGATGGATGGAGGGCAGGAGGGGAAGAAGCCTAAAATAATTTTTTTGAGAAGTAGGGCTGCACTTTCTGTAGGCCTGCCTCCATCCCAGGTTTGGGGCTCCTGCAGCTGGGACAGGACTCCAACCCCTGTCCCTGTCCCTTTGTCCCCAGCGGCGGTGCCACCAGCTGGGGTCAAATCAGGGGGTGTAAAACACCAGCCTTTAGGGTTCCTCCATATTAGAAGTAGTCTGTGTCCCAGCCTGATCAGCCCTGGCATGGCTGCATCCCTTCTGGCAGCCTAGGTCAAAATGAGTGCAATACCTTATAAACACACTTGCCTTAAAAGAAAACAACAAAACCCAATGAGCCACTAGTGATTCATCTTAAGCAGTGAGTCTCTTCATTTATTTATTACAAGATAATACCCAAATCTGACTAATTAATATTCCTGCATATTTTCCAAGGTCTGATGAGGTATCTTAAACATCTCTCTGAGATGGGCTTTCATATTCATAAGGTTGATGTGCAAACTTCAATTGACACTGTCTAAATTTATCCTCATGTTTAAGCACAGGGCTTTCACTCCCAGGGTGCTGGGGGTGTTCCCTGGGTGCACAGCCTGGCTGGAAATGGGACCTGGGGCTCGGTGGGTGGGAGAGCAGCCCGAAAAGGCTCCTGCAAGGCAGGACGTGATGTGTGGTCCATCTTTCCACAAAGATGCAAGATTTCTGTTTGCTTTGGTGATGGGAACGGAGTGCAGCAGGCACTCTGGTGGTCAAGGGGTCAGCAGCATTTCGGGGTGAAGGATAGGTGCAAGCACCCACATAGCTACACATTCTGATGGGTACCAGAGCAGGGCCTGCAGCTTCCTGCTGAAACCCTTTTCCAAGGTTAAAAATAGGACTTGGTTGCAAACTGAAAGCCTGGTTTGCGTTTGCCCTCGTTATGTTGATTGCTTATTTACATGTATGCAAATGGAGAAAGAGGCAGCGGCTCCTCCACCTGGGGACCCCTTGGCACAGCAGAGCCTGAACCCCACCACGTAAGTCCCTGCCGAGGGCTGGGCCATGGGACTGCCATCCCCTCCCCAGGGTCACCCTGAAAATGAGCCATCAGCCCCTCCCGAGATGCTGGTCGAGGAGCTGCAGCCCCATGCCCTGAGTGCGGTGACCAGTGGCACAGTGGTTACAGCACTGTGCTCTCCTCACTGTGCTCTGCCAGATGTGCGTGTCCAGCTCCAGCTGTTCCTTATCAGCCTCCCCCGTGCGGCACCGCCAGCCCTGGGATCCTTTTTCCACCAGGCCCCATGTCCTTCATCAGACACCAATTTGGTCGGCCCCAGCTGCTCATTTTTCTTTCTGCCATGTGACATGTTTTCACCTGGCTCCTAATCCGTCTCTTTCCATTCACAGCTCGAGCTGTTTATGGATGTGCCTCTGTTCTCCCTGCTTTTCCCACCCCCTGGACAGAACCATCCATCAATAAAACCTCACTGCGCACCCGAGTATCAGCACTGCCCCTCCTAGGACACGGTTATCCCAACGGGGCCAGGGACACACATTCCTTCTTCTGCTCTGTGGGGTGACTCCAGGGGGCCATTGCCTCTCTCCTCACCACCAGGAACACAGGGAGTTGGATGACATGGTGCTGCAGGAAGCTGGGACATCCAGGACACCAAAGGCATCCTCCTGGCTGGGAGTGGCCATGGCCCCAAGGCTCTGCAAGGGGCACCCACTGTTTTGGGACTGCTCCCTCCAGTCAAGGCACAGGGTGAGAGTGGCCCATGGCAGGGAAATGTCCCAAGTCTTTGGGGGCCATCCTCTGGGGCAGGGGCTGTGCCTGTGTCCCCTCTTCTATAAGACAACATGTGCTTTAATGCCTGTCCCAGCCAGCAGCTGCCGCTGTCACAGGAAGAGGCAGCTGTGCCAAGGAGGAAGAGGAAGATGATGACAAGGAGAGCAGCTGGGGAGCCAAACCTGGAGGCACCATAGGGGCCACGATGGGGAGCACCCTTGTGCGGTGCAGCAGCCCTGGCTGTGCTCTGGGGACCCCTTTCCACAGGGAGGGATGTCACACATCACCCCTGGTGGTCTTCCTCACCCCCTGGCAGCTGGCCCCATGAACACAGAGGGAAAGAAGCATGCTTCCTGCGCAGAGGCTGGGAGCATCCTGATCCCTCCTGCTGTCCCAGGTTGCTTTGCTTGTGACTGAGAAGCAAAGCCCCAAATACCCCAATGGGTTTGAGGGTTTCCTGAAGAGCCCAAGCAGGTCAGGACTGAGAGGAACCCAGCAGGACAGTGGGGCTGAACTGTCACCTCAGCACCCTGTGTATGAGGCAGCACTAACCCGGGAGCACACGGGGCAGGAGGTGGTGGTTCCCCATGCCTACCTTGTCTGGGAAGAGGGTCCTGTTGGCCAGGGATTTGCTGCCATCTCTGTTGGGATTGAACGGGGGGAACTAGGTGTGAGGGTACCCCTCCCTTGGACCCACTGTTCCTCTCTTTCAGCTCACTGAGACTCTCACCTTCCTGTTAGCAGCACAGGGGGGAATCCAAACCGGAACTAAACCAGGGGTGTTTTGTAACCAGGACAAAATAGAGCAAGCCAAGCCTGAAGACAGCAATGGAAAAACCCTCCTGCCTCTAGGACACTTCTCTGCTTTACAAAGCCAGTTTCATTTTCCCAAATGAAGAGGCCGCTCCTGCACAGCCACAGCCAGGCCAGCCCACGGCTCCACCTCACGCCCTGGACAAAGGGTTCCTCCTTGCCCTTCCCAGCCTTGGCTGAGAACAGAGGGTCTCTGCACCAGCCCAGGGTGCTGCCAGCACCCACAAGGCCCCACAGGGCAGTGGTGCTTTAGGTGGGGACAAGGGCTGGGTGCCAGGGCAGCAGCATGGCCAGAATGGTGGATACTGGCAAAGTCAGGAAAGCTGCTGTCCCCAAACCCCATTCCCATCCCACAATGGGGATTGTTCTGGAGGCTGTGGGCAGGATGTGGCCCGGCCAGCTCCACGCCTGACTCACATCCTCACAGTCTGGGAGGGAGCTGGTGGAAAGCCACACTCCAGCACACCTCCCCACGGAGCTGGGACACAGGATGGGCGCTGCTGGGAACCCCCTCCGTGGCAGGGACCTTCTGATCCCCCATCCCTGAGCTGCTCCCTCCCAAACAGCCCCTCCAGAAAACCCCCCGTCATCGCCTGGGCCCCGGCGGGACCGGGGAGTGGTTCCTTCCAAAAGCAGGTGGGAGCCTCCGGCCGGAGCTGGTGTTCCTGGGGGAAGAGCTGCAGCAGAGCGAGGCGTTTGCACTAAGTGATCACATTTATTTGAATATTTTGTGTGTGTGTGTCTGTGTGTGTATCTAAAATCGGTTACAGAATAAATACCTGTGCCTTATAGCAGGAAGTCCACTTTTTTTTTTTATACAAAGTGCTTGTTACAGGAAGTTGCATCAGCGATACGCAGGAGGGGGGTGCGTTTCAGCCACGCTTCCCCTCCTGAAAAGTAGAACAGATTTTTTTTTTTATTTATTTATTCGTGGTTTTTTTTTTTAAGTTTCTTTTCCCTTTTTTTTGTGCATTAAATTTCCTGCCATTGTGTATTTACAAATCTCAGAAAGAAGGAAAAAAAATGCCAATAAGAATGAGAAGTGGCTTCATAACACAAAAAACCCCAGCCTTTAAAAAAAAAAAAGGTAACAAACCCAAAATCTACAAGTATCATTTCATACTGAATCAATGAGAGATTTTTTTTTCTTTTCTTTTTAAAAAGGGAAAGAAAACGGGGGCAGGGGAAGGTAAAAAATGAACCAAACCAGAAAAAATGAGCTTGGAGAAATGGAAAGAGAGAAGGTGCCATTGTCCCTTCTGAAGTTTTCCAAAGGCAGAGAGGAGCAAGGAAGAGCGTGACGCAGACCCAGACGTCCGACTGAAATCCCCATCAATTTCTTCTCCATAATTTGTCCCTCGTGTTTTCCCAGCGAGGGGCAGGAAGGACTTTCCAAATTAAATTAAAAAAGGGGAGTTAAAAAGAAAAAAAATTATTATTTAATTTTAAAAGGATTTAAAAAAAAAAAAAGAGAGATGATGGAACAACTCTCCCCAATATCCTGGGGGGGCACGAGGCAGGGAAAAAATTGGGTTTGATTTAAAGGGGGGTAAAAAAAAAAAGAAAAAGCCAAACCAAACCAGACTTTTCTCTCTGAACACGTCATCGAGCAGGACTTTCCAGAGAGTGTGACGGTTAACTGGTGACGTAGTGTTTCGCCGATGGCTGGCCATAGACCCTATAGAAATCCTGCCGCCCGTGCTGCTGGGACGCGTCAATCCATTCCCTCACGGCAAGTCCTGGGAGCGACTGGGGGACAGCAGGGGCGGGCGGCAGTGGGTGGGAGTACTCCTGCGACGAGACTGTCCAGGGGAAGTGCCCCGACCGCGGGTAGGGCTGGTGCCCACTGTGGTTGGACACAGAGGAACAGTAACAGTTGTCCACGGAGCAGACGAGGATTTTGCGCCCGCCGTACTGGGAGAGCACGGACTGCTGAGATGACGTGGTGTTGGGGTAGTGAGATGGGTTGAAGACAGAGCCCGAGTGCACCGGCTGCGGGCCGCTAGGAAGTCCAACTATGTGCTGTGTGGAGCTACAAGGCACCATGGCTTGTGCGGACTGCCCCTCACCAGCCGAAGCGCCCTGGCTCATGTACTGGCTCGCCACAGTCCCGGACGATGGCTCGAGGAAGCTGCCCTCGGGGAAGGCGGTGGAGTGCTTGCGCTTCTCCGCGCCAGAGTTGCTGACGGTGCAGGGGTACATGGGGATGCTCTGCAGGAACGGGACGGGGGTGCTCAGCGGACCTGTGGAGGGGAACAGGAGAGGGGAACTGCATCAAGGACAGCATGGAACAGCTCCAGGGTGCTCTGGACACTTACCCAAACCCACGCTCCAGTCCTGCATGAGCAGAGGGTGCCCCGGCCTGCCCCACCAGTGGCAAACTGGGCACACAACCGTACACAGTGGGGTTTGTAGTTCAGTTCTGGGCCCTTGCCAGCAGGGTCTGGGCAGCTCAGGCACTGCTCTGCAAACTGATTGTGAACACAGTCCCTAACAAGACCAGGGTGGGACAACCCTGGGGGACAAACACAAATCCTCCAAGGAGAGAGCCTAGGGAAGTCTCTGCCAGACATAGTCTGCTCCCAAACATGGACTGGGGGCTGGAGGACTATGGTGGTCCCCAGCTGTCCCTGCCCAAATCCTGATCCTATTCTCTCCACTGACTTTTCCTGTTGAAGGTCAGCCCCCTAGAAAGCCCCGTATTTCAGGGTTTTGCCCTTGGTAGAGTCAGGAGCTGGCTTCATGTCTCTCTGCCCCTGCTGACTGCAGATGGGCTCCCAGGGGTCCCTGCACTGACAGCTCTCCCCACCCTTTTGTACTGGGATCCCCAGGGCACCCAGCTATGAATAAAGGAGGTAACGGGCTCCCATGCCCCTGCACCCCATATCCCGCAGGTTTCACCCACCTTCCAGCAACTTCCTCAGCTGCTTCTCCTTCTTGGCGATCTCATTCAGGAAGAGCTTGGAGTTGAGGTGGCCAATTTTGGGTGGAGGCAGGCTGCCACCCGTACAGTTCTGAGTCCTGTTGAGGACGATGGGCAGAAAGGAGAGGCATGAGGGACAAGGTAGACTCAGGAAACGTGAGAAGTTCCTTTCCCCACACCCTCCTGGGGCCAGACCCCCTTCCTAGGATGGATGGCAGAAGGGAGCTGCCTCTTGCAGGCAGAACCTTCCTTGTCCAGCTTTGCTGTGAACATCCCATGCCCAGGCACACCTCCTGCAGCCCACATCCCTCCTGTATGGTCATCCCAGCTCGCCTCTGCTTTGCTGGCGTTGGCTTTTATCCCCTGCCCTGTCCCTGCCCCAGTGGAGCTGCACTGAGCCCTGCATCTCAATCAGGCTGGTCTCATCCTTGCTGGGATGCTGGGTCCCAGCTCTGCTCTTCCACAAGAACATCGCTACATTTTCCCTAGCCCAAGGGAAGGACCTGATTTAACAGCAGTATGAGGGGACTTTTTCATCCTCCCAGGCCGAGAAGGAAGTTGAAGCACACCACATCTCTCCCAGGCCCTGTAGCACCCCTGGCCCTGGTCCTCCCCTGGACATCGTGCTGCTGTGCCCCTGTGAACCAGAACATGCCTTTCCCCCATGTGCTTACCTGTCCATTAAGATTTTCACAGACTTGGTGTTCTAGGAGTAAAAGGAGAAGCTCTCGTCAGTAAGGTCAGTCCCTGTCACGGCAGCCACATCCCCATTCAGTGTCAGCTTCTGTGGCCCTCCAAGAGCGGACAGGCTGCCCAGAGGTGCTGAACCCCTCCCCTCCCGCATAGGCTGCCCCAGCCCCATCTCCAGCTGCAGCACTTCTTCATTTGAAGCTGGTACTGAGCCTGCCCCACTCCTCCTTGCTTCTCCCACAGCTGAGCTCTCTGCAGGCATCAGCTTGCCCTGCCAGTGTCCCCAGCCTGCTTCATGCCATGTTCCACACCTCTCCAATGCTCCTCACACAACCAGGCCTCCCCACAGCCCCCGTGAAACCTCTGGCATGGGCAGCCTGTCTTACCTTCATGAAGTTGATGTCCTCAGTTTTGTCAAACATAACCTGGACAGAGCTGAGCAGCTTCTTGGCCTCCTGCATGCGCTCGTTAAGGTGCAGAACCTGGGCTGCATTCTCGTTGCAGAACTTGGCCTGGGCCTTGTCCAGGATCTCCATGGTCTTCCGCAAGTCCTCGTCCAAGATTTGGTGCATCTTCTCGTACTGCAGGCGAACCTCGTCCTTCAGCTGGCTCACCTTCTCCTGGGGAGAGGAACAGGGTCAGGCCATCTCCACCCTCCAACCTCCTCCATGATGTCTTAGAGCACCCAGGTCCTTTCCCCAGCAGGAGAGGGTACAACCTGAAAGCTGCACCTCAGTTCTGCTCTCCTGAAACAAACCACACAGACCCAACCACATGGGACTCCTGTATGTCAGACCCAACACGGACGCTGAGGAAGTTTGGTTAATCCAGCAGATCCCTGGACCTACTTCCTAGGGTCTGTGTAGGAATTGCCTCCTTCATCACCTTCCCCACCCCATCCTCATCCTCAGCCCCACCCCAGGCTGGAGACACTTCATGCTCCAGAGCCCTTCCCTTCATGCTCTGGGAGGCCAAAGGGCTTTAAGGACCATGAGCTGGTCTTGTTTTCTCTGCGTCCCAGCATCTCTTCCACCTCCTGGGCATTTCAGTGGTTTATTTAGAGATCTCCCACTCCCAACCCTCCTCTTCCACTCAGGATGAAGCAGGCAGTCTGGGAAAGGCTGTGCTGAGCTAAAGGCAGGGCCATCTGATATTCAAGGACATCCTGGTTCCTCACCTCCAAACATAGTTTGTCCCTCAAAAGGATGACTGCCAAGACTGGAATGGAGGCAGCAGGTCTCTCCAGCTATTCCTCCCCTGCGTGACTGCCTTCCTCCATGTCCACCTGGCCCCTATGTCCCAGGAGTTTGTTCCCACTGTACCATGGGGTACAGTCCCCAGGACTGGCCATGGTAGGGTGAGGAACCAGTTACCTCGACCAGCCGCTTGTCTGATTCCAGCTTGTAGAGCTGCTCTTCAATGTCCTGCTCCCGCTCCTCCAGGCGGTCCTGCTGCTTCATCAGCATCTTCTGCAGAGATGGGAGAGAGCAGCATTGTCAGAGCCCAGCGGCCACATGTGCTGGTGAGCGTCAGTGCTGCCCACACTGGCTCTGCCCATGTGGATTGGGAGGGATCGTGCTTTTTCCCAGCAAGATGCCACTGCTGAGCTGAAAGCCCACGCGTAGCTGGTAGAGCTGAAAACCTCACTATTTCAATGGCCGTGCAGAGGGGTCATGTGTGCCAGGCTACATTATTGGCTAAGGACTTTGGTTTGGGTTCCCTGGAAGGGAACAGCTCCTCCCTGACCAGGCTGCAGTGAGGTTGGGTCAGAAGTGAGCCCTGGGGTCCCTGAAGGGTACATAGAGGGGCTCATCTATCACTAAGGCAGCCCCATTTCGAGGCCCATCACCCATCGCCAGCAGGCTCCTGTTAGATATCACCACGTCCCTCACGCCCCCGTACACCACGCCAAATCCTTTTTCCCATCCCCGCCTCCGTGACAAGCCCCAGAGCCAGCATCAGCGTAATCGAGAGGGACAGAGTGAGGAGGCATGGGGCCTCCCCCCACCACACTGCCAGCCCCCGGCCCCACTCCTCAGGGCTGGGCCTGGGCCATCAGCCGAAAAACTGTGACAAAACCTTATCCCCAGCTACCAGCACGAACGCCTCGCTCCTGCGTGCTGCCCCTGCCAGGATGAAACACACCACCCATGACAGAAGGGCTCCACCCCTGTCAGCAGGAGCAGGGCTTCCCAAAATACCCACCAAAATCAACTCCAAATATTCCCCCTCCATGGTTACGGGGGAAAAGCCAGGACACCAAAGGGTCGAGGAGAAGGGCTTCACCTGGCACAGAGATGGGGCATTAGAGGCTCAACCATGGGGGCGAGATGGGAAAAAACCAGCAGCAAGAATGAATTTCGAGGGGATTATTGCTATTATAAACTGCCACTTGGGAATTTATAATCAAGTAATTAATTCCTGGACGAGGCGGGAGGGGGAGGGTGGCAGAGGCGCTGGCGGGATTAATTGCATTGCAGGGAAAGGCTGTCACCTCCGACTCAATTCAGGAGCAGGAATGCGAAGCCTCCTCCCTCCTGTTGTTTTTCTTAAGGTCTTGGGCACCTCCAGCCTCCCTGTCGCTGGGCTCCTAACACTAATAATAACGAGGAGCTAAAAAACCCCTGCTTCCCACTCACAGGCGTGTGCTGTGTGCATGCCCAGGGCCCAGGCGTGTGCACCCACCCAGGCACATGCAGACAGACACACAGACAGCACATCCAGTGACACAGGAGCCGAGGGGCAGCCACAGAGACACAGATCCCCCCCCAGCCACAGGAGGACATTTGCTGGCACATGTGTACAGAAACACAGGGACCTGCAGCATCCAAGGGCATCGCTGCTGCTGGTTTAAGACCAGATGAAGAGCTGGGAGCATCCACACAGAAAAAAACTTGATGCATATATTAAAAATCTCCTCTTTTTTATTGTAAAAGAGCTGTTATTTGTGCTGTTGAGCATCGGGAGGCTGCAGCCTGCTCCTAGGTTAAACATGATGGGAAATGAACTCTGGAGACCGAGTTTAACACCACTTGCTTGGAGAGAGTCAAGGGTGCAGGCAGGAACCACATCTCAGGTCCTGTGCCAGGTCCACGGGCCTGAATGTGGGGTGCTGGGGAATATTCTGGGGGCTCAGATGGGGTTTTGGGTCCAGCACCAGGCAGAGCCGTTGGGCGGGTGGGCCTCATGTAGCCAGGCTGGGAAGTGGTGGGCAGCAATCCTGCTCCAGAGAAAGAGCTGCCTTCCCACATCCCGGTTTGCAGGAGCCTCAGCAGGTCGTGCTAAGCCACTTACTCTCCACGCCAGAGAGCCAAAGGACACAGTGAGCTTCGCACCAAGCCCTTCCCTACGCCTCCCTCCCGGCCGCAGAGATTTGCCATCTCCACCACGAGCAGCCAGACCCACCCTGAACCAGCTCACCAGGAGTACGGCCAAGTCCAGCAGGTCCCTGAGAACAGCTCAGACCTCTGCCCAACTTCCCTTTCTGACAGCTGGGACACGGATGTGCAAAAACATAGGACAGCACCCAAGGCTTACAGCTTGCTGCGCATAGAGGCCAAATCCCCCATCCCACTTCGATGTACGCATCAGGTATCCGACATGGAGGCAACTCCCCGCCCTTCCCCTCGATACTGCTGGGATGCTGTCAAGGGGGAAAGCAGGCTTTCCCATCACTGCCAGATGCCAGGCGGGTAGAGGCCACCCTGTCAGCCCCACTGGTGTGAGGGACCCCCAAGGGAGGGACCAAACAGCCCCGGACATGCACGTACCATCCACCCTGCAGCTGCTGTGGCAGAGCTGCCAACCTTTGTGTTTTGTAACAAACCTCAGACTGCTCTGGTCCTGGAACCATACAATTATATGAAATCACAAATATACACATATGTATAAATTACTTTTTATACACATAAGTTAATTTAATAGCCCTTCACAGCAGGAAAAAGTAATCAGATTGCAAACCAAAACCATAGAAATCAGAGAGAATAGAAGACATGCAATGTTTTCTTTAAATCTCACATTTGGTCCATTTTCTTGATTTTAAGCTGATTTAAAAATTGTACATGCCTGAGATTGTACTGGGATGGGAGGGCTTTTCACCCACAGCAACAAAACCTTAACAAGACACATGGGTATGAACTACCCCTTCTGGCAGTGAGGGGCAAAATCTCATTGTCTACGCAGCACAGGCTGAATTCCTTAGGTATTTTGAAAAGGAAAATATATCCCTTCTTCCATCCCCTCCCAAATCTGGTATTTCTGAAGTCATGAACTCCTCCTCCAGGATCAGAATTTCTCAGGGTAATTTCTCAAATTTCATACATGACCTTGATGCTGGGAGAACCACAGCTCCCTCCATACAGGCACCCTTCCCAGGCTCTGAGCAACTCTGATCCCAGTTTGTCTTTTCTGAGACAAGTTGCCATTTGCGAAACAGACGCTAAAAATGGTCTATATTACAACACCAGCTGAGAGTGAACTCATCTCATTAATTAATATATTAATCAGTGGCTGGGGTAAATGGCTGATCCATTGCAACCCCAGAGGTCCCAGTGAGACTGGACTACTTGAAGGACACCAGCTTATTCTGAGATGAAAGCAATCTCCTCCCTCCCCATGGAACAAAAGAAAGTGAGGGTACAGAAGTGCTAAGCCCATACAGGGAGGGAGCAAGCACGCCATGGGCATCAACCTAGTGCAGGAGCAGGGCCACCAAGGTGGAAGGAGATATGAGTGGAGGTTATCCTTTGCTTGCCCATGGGGAGCCACCACACCAGTAGAGCGGGGTGATTCCTGGGGAGTGATTGTGGCAATTCGGATGGGTTTGGGATACCAAGGTCATGCACTTGTAGAGAAATGCTACTTGGAGGGACATGTCTGCAGGAAGAAAAGCAAGCGCTGCAAGGTCTCACTGCAGGATGCACACAGCTAGTCCCCATGAGACTGTGTTAGGGGAAGGTTTGCTGACCACTGCTGTCTGCCCCGCACTTGCTGAGAGGAAACCACCACCAGGGAAAACACCACCTTCACCCTGTGTACATCCTACTGCACCTTCCAGTCAGTCCCCACAAATCTGCACTGGCCCCAGCTCCCAGTGGCTGCTGCAGCATGGGACACATCCACCCCTCTGGCAGGGGAGGGGAGGATGTCTGCTGGGGCACAGGCAGAGAACTTCAGCAACATTAAATGCCTGCAGCCACAAGACAGGAAGATGGTAATTAAGAGTTCAGCAGCTCGCAGATCCAGAGCATCTAGGCTCCTTATCTGAGAGCCACTGCTCTGGCTGCAGCACCACAAGCATCCGATGTGTCGCACACATGGGTCCAGCTCAGGCACTTGGGCCACCCCCACTGCAAAGGTGGGCACTGGGGTGTGGAAAGGAGCTCATATCCGAGCAAGACCTCCCAGGCAGGAAGAAATCTGTGGGCAAGATGTCTCCCTGGCTTGTCTTAGGCTCATCTCACCACGGTCTTTTCCCAAAGAGCAGAGCTTAGCCTGTGGTCACCGCTGAGCTCGTAACAGCAGATTATGGTCCTGCCTCACCTGAGGTCCAGTACTACCCTCATCCCCCCTTTGCATCCCTCAGCAGCCCACGGCCCTGGGGCACCAAAATCCCATGACATGCCCCAAGGTTTCACCTCCTCCAAGGCTGGTCAAGGCACTTGCTGCCTCGCGAGGAGTGCTGACAGCAGGGTTTGAGTGCTCACCAACTCATGCCCAAGTCCCAGCAGGATCAGGAAGCAGCCTAGCAGCTTTACCTGAGGTACAGCAGTGGCCCATGACCTGCTGAGCTGCTGTGGTTTTAGACAAGAGCTGGAGCAGTGAAAAGCCTGGGTTCATAGGGTAAATGAACCCCGTGCAGCTTCTCTGATGCCTAATAAGCACTGTGCATCCTTCAGGGCCATTCACCTTGCAAGAGTAACCAAGTCCCCACACATGGACCTGCAGGATGCTTGCAGGATGCTAACTCCCAATAAACCCTGCTGAAACTACCTGTGTGTTTGAAGGGTACTACAGCAGGGCAGGTGGACAAACCACAGGAGTGCACAGCCCTTGCTCCTGTGGCAAACTGGGGAGAGCAGAGAGTCAGACCTGCCCCACACAGCGCCTTTAACCACAGCTGGACAGTTGGCCCAGGACAGGCGCGCTCACTTCTCTGTCTTGCTCCTTCCTCCTCCTCTGCACCCAGGCCTTCCCCTCGCCGCCAATCCCAGCCACTGACTGAATAAGGACATTGTTTGTAGTCACCGGAAAGCCAGAACGGAGGGAGCAGCTTGGAGCACAAGAGGGAGAAAGGGTAAGGAGGAGGAGGAAGGTGGAACCGGAGCAAGGAAGCCGCAAAGGGCAGATGCCTGTTGCGGGAATAGCTCCAGACACCTGCAGCTCAGCCCAAGGACTGGGATCAAGGGCCCCCATTGAAACACACGTCCCAGCACGTTGCTGCAGACGGGCCTGAAGTCACAGTGACTGAATTTTAATGCACTGAAAGCCCTGGACCAAGGAATCAAGCGCAACCTTTTGCCGCCCTGTGCCTCCCACACACAGGCTTCCCTCTCCCCAGCCCCGCTCTGCTGTCAGCTGGACAGTTTTCTCAGAAAAAACCACGCAGTGAGCTATTTTCATCCCTCCTGAAAGCATCCCCCCACCTGCTAACACATCAGCACCTTCACACCATGCACATCTGGAGCACAGCACCCTAGTGCCTCCCCCAACAGGATCTCAAACCATGAGATCACGCACTGCTACAGCCCAAAGGGACCAGTCCCAGCAGCCCAAACTCCCCGGAGTATGCCTCCCACCCTATCACAGTCTTCTGCTGACCAGTCCCATGCAAAATCAGCTCTTTCAAACTCCCCACAGCCCCCACGGCATTTACAGGAGACTGATCCACTTACAGGGACAGGAAGGAAATGCTTTGTCATTGGGGTTTCATCTTGCACACGTTTACAGTAAGCATCAGGCAGAGGGAAGGTCTCCAGCCAGAACAGGAGGCCTTGCCTCCCCAGGACAGCCTGGAGCACACGCATTGCTCCACGCTTTGGCTTTTCTCACGGTGTTCCCTGTGCAGAGATCAAGCTGGTTTATCCTTGGCAGGGGAAGGAAGAGGGGAGGGGAACAGCCTCCAAGATATTAATAGCTGCCCTTGCTAGGAAGCGATGGTAGCAGCAGCCATGCAGTGCACAGGACTCGAAGAGACCACCTTGCTAGCATCAAGGGACTCCCTGAGCACTGGGAGAGCTGGTGCTTTGTAGAAAAGGGCTGGAGGCCAAATATTGAGCACCAGCTTGGGGGAACAGGAAGCAGGGTGCCTCTTGCAAGAGCAGCAATCTGCCCTGTTCTCATCCTGGGGTGGGTGGAGATGCCTCCTGCCTGCCTCCATCATCCTGCAAGATGCTACCTGGTCTCCAAGCCTTCTCCAGGACACTGGGGAGGAGAAACCATCAGGCTAGGACCCATGTCCCATCTGGCTACTCCACAGGCAAAGCCTCATGTCCCACCTCCAGCGCCCACCCCAGCACAGGGCATTCCAGCAGCAGCTGCAGGCACAACTCATGGCTGCTTGGCAGGATTCAGGTCATCCCTGGTTTCTAGGGCACCCTGGGATGGTGGACATGGCAGACCATGTTCCTCTGCACATCCCTGTACCAGAGCAGATCCTGGACTGCTGCGGTGCCCGCAGCCTGAGACAGCTCTTCCCCTTGTTTACACCCAGCAGAAAGGAAGAACTCGTTAGTAAGGGGAAAATACAAGGCATTGTGTTGCATGGGGCCAGAAGCAGGATTTCTGGAGGCCAGGAAATGGGGGCCTATTCTCAGGCAGAAAGCGACCTTCAGAAGGACCTTGAGGATATTAATCCGCCTTCCTGGGCCTCTGTGTGTCCCCTTGCTGCCACAGGGGTTACTTGAGGCTGTGTCTCTTGCACAAACAAGGGGATAGGCTCTACCCACAGTTTTTCGACCCTAACTTCAAGGCATGGATGGCCTGCCACTGCTGTCAGTGTCCCCTGAGTACGGACAAGGATCTGCTTAAAGGAAAAAAGGGGAATAAGGGAGATTAAGGAGCAGAGAGAAGAGGACAGTGGCTGGAGATGCATAAGCTCTCTACCAGCAGCCCTGCAAGTCCTGGAGGCAGAAGTCTTCCTGATATGGGGTGCTCAGTATGGGTGATGTGCCCTCCAAAAGAGAGGCTCCCTGAACACTGAAGCCACTTTGGCAGCACATTGGAGGGCAGGAGTGAGGCCATTCTGATCACGGGCCAGCACTGGACGAGCTGCCCCCAAGCAAAGCACAGGGAGAGGCAGTGAAGACCTGGGACTTAAGACTCACTCACAGCTTGTGCAGGAGAGGAAGAAAGGAGCTGGAAACGCACTGGGAAGATGAACACCAGGACAAGATGCTGGTTTACATGCTAAGTATGCAGCCAGGCAAGTCAGAACTGATGCTGCTGGCTCCACAGGACAAAGATGAGTTGGTAACAGAATCATAGAATCATTAAGGTTGGAAAACACCTCCGAGTCCAACCTTTGACCAAACACCACCATGTCAATTTAACCATAGCACTCTAAGTGCCACATCCAGCCATTTCTTGAACACTTCCAGGAATGGTGACACTACCACTTTCCAGGGCAGGCCATTCCAAATGCTTGACAACCCTTTCAGTGAAGAAATTCTTCCTGATGTCCAATCTGAACCTCCCTTGGCACAGCTTAAGGCTATATCGTCTCATTCCATCACCAGTCGCCTGTGAGAAGAGGCTGATCCCCACATTGCTACTACCTCTTTTCAGGTAGTTGTAGAGAGAGATAAGGTCATGCATGAGTCTCTTCTTCTCCAGGCTGAACACGTCCAGCTCCCTCAACCACTCCTCATGTGACTTGTACTCCAGATTCTTCACCAGCCCTGTTGCCCTTCTCTGGACACACTCCAGCGCCTCAAAATCCTTCATGATTTGAGTGGCCCAGAACTGGACACGGCACTGGAGGTGTGGCCTCACCAGTGCTGAGTACAGGGGAACTATCATAGACCTGGTCCTGCTGGTCACATTATTGCTGATACAGGCCAGGATGCCACTGGCCTTCTTGCCCACCTGGGCACACTGCTGGCTCATGTTCAGCCCCTTTAAACAGCACCCCCAGGTCCTTTTCTGCTGGGCCACTTTCCAGCCACTCCCCCAGCCTGTAGTGCTGCAGGGAGTTGCGACCCATGTGTAGAACCTAGCACTTCATTTTACTGAACTTCATACAATTGGCCTTGGTCCATTGTCTGCTTGTCCACATCCCTACGCCACTGCCCTCCCACCCTCCAGCAGATCAACACTCTCACCCAAGTCAGTGTCATTTGTGNCACCAGTCGCCTGTGAGAAGAGGCTGATCCCCACATTGCTACTACCTCTTTTCAGGTAGTTGTAGAGAGAGATAAGGTCATGCATGAATCTCTTCTTCTCCAGGCTGAACACGTCCAGCTCCCTCAACCACTCCTCATGTGACTTGTACTCCAGATTCTTCACCAGCCCTGTTGCCCTTCTCTGGACACACTCCAGCGCCTCAAAATCCTTCATGATTTGAGTGGCCCAGAACTGGACACGGCACTGGAGGTGTGGCCTCACCAGTGCTGAGTACAGGGGAACTATCATAGACCTGGTCCTGCTGGTCACATTATTGCTGATACAGGCCAGGATGCCACTGGCCTTCTTGCCCACCTGGGCACACTGCTGGCTCATGTTCAGCCCCTTTAAACAGCACCCCCAGGTCCTTTTCTGCTGGGCCACTTTCCAGCCACTCCCCCAGCCTGTAGTGCTGCAGGGAGTTGCGACCCATGTGTAGAACCCAGCACTTCATTTTACTGAACTTCATACAATTGGCCTTGGTCCATTGTCTGCTTGTCCACATCCCTACGCCACTGCCCTCCCACCCTCCAGCAGATCAACACTCTCACCCAAGTCAGTGTCATTTGTGAACTTATTGAAGGTGCACTCAATTCCCTCACCCAGATCATCAGCAAAGGTATTAAACAAGACTGGCCTCAAAGCTGAGCCTTGGAAAATCCCACTAGCCTTTGGCCAGCACAGCTGCCTCCTGTCTCGTATCTGCCAGAAGAGATGGCATCCAAGCAGAGAAAATGCCCTCACACTGTGTCCCAACAGCACAGAGACAGCAGATGCTTTTGGGTGGTGCAGGAGCAAGATGGAGAGATCAGCTTTGAGAGTTGCTAAGGCTGTGGCTGCAGGCGAAACCGGGCCCTTGGGGCAGCGAGGAACTCAAGAAATCTCTTTTCTTTCTGCTGAGAAGGGAGGGAGAGGAGATCCCCACCCAGGCTGGGTGCGGACACTGGCCAGCAGCCCACTCCAGCCAGTTTTTGGCAGAGAGGACAGCCCACGCTACCTTTGACTGCGGGCAAGGAGAGCCAGGAAGAGTCACAGGGCTCAGCTCCATGTTTATGAAGGACAAGGTCTACATCTTCACCATCAGGGTTGTAAGGGAAGAGCTCTTTTCCCCGCCTCTTTTGGTTTTAGAGGAGAAAATGTCCTGGTTTGGGGCTGCTCATAACTCAGTGCCAAAATTCACTCTGCTGCTGAGCCACCTCCAACACAGGGCTCCTGCTGCAGGCCCTGGCACAAGCCTGCCCTGCCCAGCACGAAACACCCTCTGTGTAACTGGATCTGGAGCACCGGCACCAGGGTATTGCTGGGAAAGCACAGGGGTTTGTGACATTCCGAAAGTTTCAGATGCCCAGACCTGAGTGCCTTGAGCAACCATTTTCAGCAACTTAGGACCTCAGATTCACACCAATACCTGGAGCACATCTGGTCCCAATGACCAGGGTCACCTTTACGGTTCCTCTCTTCCATCCAACAAAATAAAACCTAGTCCCTGAAGCTACATCAGCTGGGAGTCACGAGATTTCACAATTTTTGAGAGCCTAAAAGATCATGTATAAAGTCCTCCCCTTTCTGCTTTCAGCACATTCTGTGCTTGTGGTTTCTCAAATGCTTCAATCAACTTACACGGACGTTACAGGGACCCTAACCTCCTTTTCTCCCTCTACTGTCCATTTTCATACATCTGCTCCTTCCTAAACATGAATGCAGATAAAAAAATAATCCTTTAAAAACAAAAAGCAGCCTCTTTTTGGTGGGATTATCTCCCCTAACTGGCTCTCAGAAGTGCTCTGCCAGCTTCACTGGTGGCAGTCTGGGCAGCAAAGAGAGGTTGTTCAGTGCTGAAACTTAGTCAAATCACAAAACCCTGCTCCTCACACAAGCCCTATCGCTCTTACATATCATCTGTGAGTTGCTCCTCCCACAAAAAATCCCCGACAGGCTTTGACAGCACCCCCAATCCTGCCTTGATGTGCTGTTGTCCCAGTCTCATCTAGCTCTGCTGAATTGCAAGATCTTCCCAACGTGCTGAAATCTCAGGGTCCCAGCTAGTTGTCCCCAAACTGTGGCTAGGGAATGGCTCGCTTTCCAAAGCAACCATCCTGCAAAGACCAACTCCCACCACTTGGCAGCAAACCTACCCCCATCTGCAGCCCCTGTAAAATTGAGAAACCCTCACTCTCCCTTCCAAATAAACATCTTGGTTTCAAGATCCAGCTGGCCTGTGTGATCTCAGAGCCTTCTCCCCGCAGGGGTGAAACACAGCCAGCCTCTTCCGCCCTTCCTCCCATTGCAGGCTGTGCAGCCTCTCCCTTGCCCAAAGACCTCTGCTCCGTACCCACCACAGCTTGTCCTGCCATGGGAAGCCCTGAGCTCTGAACAACAGCCCCTTAGGCTTCCTACCCACCTAATTTCTAATTTCTGCTCTGGAGGGAGCCTGGCCTGAGGTTTTGGGGGGAAGTCAAGATACCATCAAGGAGCAGAGCAGAAGCAGTGATACCTGCGCACCCACGTCCCAGCCACGGGCAATGACCTGCAGCCATGTGCCCTGTTAGCATCTTGTTTGAAGACCCAGAGATGAGGGGTCTGCACGAAACATCTCTCCAGACTCAGGCAGCACTGAAAGAAAACCCTCCTTTGATTTAAAGGCCATGATTTCATTTTTTCTTCCCCTCCTAACTGATCTGGTTAAACTTCCAACTGCTCAAGGCTATTTTAATTTGTACGGGTAAGTTAAATCAACACAAACAAGGGCAGAACAGGTTTATATGCACCTCTATTACTGGCTTGCACCAACTACAGTGCAGCTACATTTCTCCAGGCACTTTTTTTTCTCTCTAATAAAGATAAGGAGGGGATGTTTTTTTGTGCACCTCCAACTGACAAATGGAGCCTGAAAGTGAGTTAGGAGTTGAAGCCTTGAAGAAAGTCAAGGTGACTTACACACCAATAGTCTGGATTCAAAGAGCTTTGCAAAAATGCAGATCAACTAACAAGATTTATAAAACCTGTTAGGGGCTTAGAGGTTGCTTAATTCTCAAAGGTGCCAAGGAAAGTGCCTGACTCACAGAAGGATGGATGGGACTTACAGAGGTGGCTACCTCAACTTTTCGGTTGTTTCAAGAAAAAGGGATGCAGTTTCTCTTGGAAATGAGGTTTTGACATGCCAAGGTGTTCACTCTGAGCCTTGGCTCCCCCATCACCTACTTTAAAGAAAAAGAAACCAAGCTCTGCTGCTGCAGTTAACTGTTACAAACATCTACTGAAAGCCACAGCAGAATCTGCTGCTTCAGCTCACCAGCGCCAGACACCACCCAGAGGAGTATGAGACTCAACTGGATTCGGCACAAAAGTTAGAAAAAATAGAAGGGGGAAAAGACTTTGCACTTCTACAGCTCCCCAGCGCCTGGCATTTTGCAGGCTGGAAGCAGACTGTCAGCACCTGTGGGCAGCCACGGCAACACACAGCGAGTCCATCCACCCCACAACCATGACCTGCTGAACGCTGAGGACCCTCTGCTGCCTCCCCACTGCGTTTTCTCTCCCCTATTTTTTTTTTGGTGAGGCGGCTGTTGAGAATCTGAAAGCCTGGATTATAATCTTTATGAATCCCATAGTTAGATCACGCTGAACAGCAGCCCAGCAATACCAGATGTTCAAACAAAGCTGCCAACCGACAGCTGTCTGCAGCTTGCAGCGTGTTTTTACTTTAAAATGCAAAATGATACCAATCTATATTAAAAGAGAGACGTTCAGAGCCTTGTGATAGCAGCTGAAGCCGCGGATATTGCTCTTTCACGCAGGGTGTGGCAGCAGAAGGAAATATCTCAAAAACTACTGCTTAAGCCACCCTCCCAGCCCCCCCAAATCCTGGCCCCTTTCCTAATGGGAAGGAGACTCGCATTACTGCCTGAGTGCCGTGAATATACCAGTGCGTGTCCAAACAAGCCAGCAAAAAGAAAAATGCAGCATGAACAAACATCATCTAACGAAGGATACCAGAGCGAATCTGGGCGCTGGTTGCACCTGGCTCTCAGTGGTGTGGGGAGGACAAAGTGACACATGAGGGGACAGAGGAAGCCAAGGTGGAGGGTGCAGCCCCTGCTGCACCAGTGACCAAAGTGGGAAAGCAAGAGTCCCTTTGATAGCCGTAAACTCTAGGGATGAAGAGCTTCCACTGCTTCAGCCCATCTGCCCAGTGGCAGTGTATCTAAAACATACAGGGATAGCTGTGTGGCACTGGCCCCACTCGGAAAACTCTTCCTGGGCCTCCTCTGAGACTTCACATGGAGCAGATTTTGAACCTGAGGTTTCAAACTTGCATAGCTTTGTTCTTTTATCTGTTAGGCTGGCTGGGACCAGGCATAAAGCCCTACCCACTGCAACCTTTTCTGCACACCAGCAGTTGGGGAAGGCAAGAACCAGAGCTCAACCTCTCTCTTATTCTTCCCTCTGAAAATGGAAGCCACTCACAAACATGGTATTTTGGGGATGGCAAGTCCTGAACACATCTAGGCATGGCACAGTACTCCTGGCTTGCAGGAATAGTTTGAAGAGGGCTCTGACTTACTCAAACGTGACGTCCCAAATTCCCCACCAGCCGCGATCACAGGAAATCTTTGGGACCGGTCCCAAGGCTGCCTCATTGTGCTCCGAGCAGCAACAGCATGAATGAATCATACTCCTCAACGTGATACCCAGCTCCCGGCAACGTACTTGGGACCAAAATATTTACGTTGCAAATGAGTAAGAACAGGACCAGAACCCCTCCCCAGCACAGTGATATAAAAAGGCCAACTTGGTCTTGCATCAAAGCAAGTGGGTGGCAGGAGAATAGGAAAGCAAGAGGCAGAGACTAGCCCTGTCCCTCGCAGCCTGGCTCCGACCAGTGATGCTGAACCAGAACCCTTCCCCATGACAGCAAAACCCCCGCAGTGGTAAGCACTGAGACAGCAATGCCCGTGGTACCACGCTCCCACAGGAGCTCGACAGCCGGGTGACTCGCGAGGGAGCATGCTGGGACCTGTAGTTTCCAGCCAGCCAGCTGTAAAATGCCATCCTCCAGTAAACACAACTCGAATTAAAGCAATGCGAGGCCCCCAAGCTCCTGGCAAGGTGCCATCTGCGGCTTCTTGCTGGCAAGTGCTTGGCCAATTCCCATGTGTTGCATTAGCCCTTTCCAAGGAGCAGCCAAGAGCTCACACCCCGCAAACCCATCTGCAGCCGAGCGGCAACCTGCCCTTGCTGAAGCGAAGTGTCTGCGTGGACAGAGCTCTGGACTGTAGGAGACAACAGCGCTGCTCCTGTTTTGGTGCTGGGTCCCTCCACTTCTGCTCCACGGCATTGCAACAATGACCCTGAAGCAAGATCCTCAGCCATCCTTCAGCTATATAAGGTTCAACACTGCATCTGCCAAGGGATCCAGCAAAGGCGCCACTGAAGCAATCAGAGTCACAGGCAGCAAGAAACAACACACTGGTGCGGTGCTTTCAGACAGAGCAGCACCAGCAGGTAAAGCTTCACCAAATCACCACACTGACAAGGCTGGGGACAACCATCTCCCCACAGCACCCTGGAAAGGCATGCAGCCTTCCCTGCAATGAAGGCCAGACAGTACACCACTCACTGGGGAATGTAGCACCCCTCTCCTTGCCCACTCACCCTCCCTACTGTGGAGGAAATCGTGCGCCCCGGCTGATGTCAGAAGGCATCACTTCACACAAAGGCCAGGCTTCCTGGCAGGGAAGGGGTGGGGGAGTGGGGAGGAAGGGGAAGAGGAGCCCGGGGCAAAGGCAAGCAGCATTTCCAGCTCCTTGTGTGTGCACAAGAGGCAGCATCAGGAGGCTCTAATCACCCTTGCACTCAGGAAAGAATGGCAACATCCTATTTTTCAGTGCCCTTCACAGGAGCTGCAGCATGGCCCTGCCCTGAAAAGCTGTGATGGAGCACCTTGTGCACCCCTTTAAGGATGCACAGAAAAAAGGAACTCAAGTTTATTTTAATTTGTTTCTGCAAATATACCAATTCCATCTTCTCCACCTCAGCCAGGTCGACCAGGGAAAGATCATCCCAGCTGAGAGCAGCGATACAGCTCCCTGCCCAGCACCCAGTGAGGAGAAAAGCCACTTCCGTGACAAGATCCAACACCAGTATACCACCAAAATAGGCATGACTGTGCACCCCACCTGTCTTCTGCTCATGGGTGGCTACATACTCATGGTACCCATTGATAAATATAGGTAAAAACAACACTAAGGACAAAGTCAAGACTAAGCTGCAGTCTTCATTTCCCGAACTCCTCTCCTCAGTGCATCCCCAGTTGCAAGGGCGTCCTTGCAACACACAGCACTTCACGGTACCTACTGCATCAACATGACCCCCTGCTTCAGCCTCTCCTCCCCTCCTCTACCTCTCCAAGTCCCAGCTCATCCCCAGGCAGTGAAAGCAGCTGGTAGCCAGCACCAGGCTGCACTGCTTTTGTCTCCACCTCAGCCACTCTGTTAAGGGCAGGAGCACTCTGGACCAGCTGCATGGGGATCAGTGAAGAGCACTTGGATTTAGAGGACCTGCGGAATCTGGTCAATGTTGACTGAAGAGGGCAATGATTGATATTGCAGGGGGAAGCTGAGGAAGGTGGGTTTTGGATGTGGACACTGCCAGGGAATAACTATAAAGGAGCAAGCCCTGCTGCTCTACTTCAACGTGCTGACTTCTGCTTCTAGGAGGAGGTCTGTCATTGGTTTTTAATCTTGGCCGATTACAGGCCAGCTTCTGACATTATTGATCTCAGGCCCCTGAAGTACCATTTATCTTCCAGGTCTGACTTGGTGATTGGAGCTCGACAGCTCAGACCCCAGTCAGCTCCATCCTCCCAGGGAGCCAGGGGCACTTCTCTGCTCAACTCTAGTCTTGCTGATTCACGTGAGCCATATTTGAGGCTCAGTTTCCATCCTCAAATGAGGCAGCTTTCACCAGAAGCCCTCTCCCTACCAGGCATTTCATCTTCTGACTCAAAAATCCAGATCCTTAGGTCTCTGGCAGACCAGCAGTGCTTTCTCAAGCTTGGCAGTTCAAGGTGTCTCCTCTGTGTGCTGCTTCCCCCTTTCAGTTTCATTATCCTCTTTCAAAGAGGATGCAGCGGAGGCACAAATGTTATGGGATGTGCTGAGAACTGCACAGAGACTTGAGGAGCAGGGCCAGCACACAGGGTACAACCAGAGAAGCCATTTCTGTGACTGCACTGCCATTTTCTAGAGCAGAAGTACCAACAACAGCAGCTCCTCATTCCCTGGAGAGACTGCACCCAAAGGAACTCAGCAGCCAGTACGGTTCTGTGGAGGCTTCCCCTTACCTGCTGGGCAGCACAGCCACCTCAGGGCCAGCTTGTGATTTCTGCTTGACCTTCAAAATGTTAATGCCTGCTCCCTCTGCCAGGCACAACAAGAGATGGGTACACAGGTTCCCTCTCCCCTGGTTACCTCCATCTTCCACCCAAGCTGACAGACACTCCCAGCCTCCACTGTTTGGAAAGGACAAGGTTTTTCTCAAATGTCTTTGTCAACAGTTACTGGGCGCAGTGTGTGCGAGAAGTCTGTCTTATGAGATGACTCCTGTCTCCATCTCTCTCTCTCTCCTGCAAAATCAGACCTTGTGTTTTGGGAAGGAGGAACATTTCCTGAGGCAGACTCCAGTGGGCAGTTTTAACACATAGAGGAAAGTTTAGTTTTTGCTCATTGCCTCATTATTGTTTATCAGATTGCTGAAAAGCACACTGTTAAATGGAGATCAGTAATGTGCATTCATAGATCATAGCAGGAGCCAGCACTGGCAAGAAAGTGCCCGGGAGAGTGAAACTAGCAGGGTCCATGTTCTGCAAGGCACCACCACCAGCAAAGAAAGTTTGGGACCCTTTGCCAGTTTGGGACCTTTCTTTGCCAGTGGTAGTACCTTCCAGAGAAAGTTCCAGTCTCCAGGACTGCTTCTCTACACTTCCATAGACTCCTGACTCTCTAGCATGTCCTTCCCCCTCTTCTTACCTCTACTTTAGGGTAATACTCTGACTTTCCAGCCCAGATTTTAGATTGTCACAGATTAAAATTACCTTTTTCTCCCCTGTTATAAGTAGAATGCTAGAAATTCCTTAACTGGAGGACAGTCCTTGATTTTACCTCCTGGGCTCACACCCTCAAGAGATGCGTTTAGCAAGAGGTGGTTTTTACATGAGGTGCTATGTTCAGTTCCCTACCTGAACACCCTGTTGTGCAGGATGCCACCAGGCAGAGGCAGGAAAATAAACCCAAAACATGCTCCTGTTCCCTTGCAGGGGCCAGGTCCTGTGCCATCACCTACAAGCAAAACACCCCTGACCGAAACAGGGCTCGCAGGCCTCAGCCACCCAGGCACAACGGTGCAGCTGTGGCAGGAGAGATGCAGTAATTCCCTCTTGGATCTGGCCACCCCCATCACTAAGGGGCTAGCACAATACCAGAGGGAAGGGGGAGCTCAGCACAAACCCCCCCGCACTGTCCCCAAAGGGTCTGCAAGGGGGACAGAGACCTCGCAGCGCATTTATTCCGCTCCATCCATTTGAGAGGCACGCTTCAAGGGGCTTTTTGCCATCAGAGGCGGGTGCACCAGGACAGGAAAAGAACAAAGGGAGGCACCAGCACCCCCACCCCTTTGTCTGAGCGCAGAGGAGTTCACCTGCAGGGAAAACCTGCTCCCACCGCAGAGGCAGCAGCTCTGCACAGATTTGGATGGGGAGAGGAATGCAGCCCCCCCCTCCTGCTAGCAAGAGGATAATGAGCAGAAGGATGCAATCACATTACCCTCTCCCTCCCCTTGCCACACGCACAAGCCCATTACAGCTCACGCCAACCCCCCTCGACTTTCCAACAACCGCAACCAGCAATAAAAACCATTGCCACAAAAATATCAATCCACCCCCCAGAGTGATTGATCCATGTCTGCGTGTGGCTGTACACCAAACCCTGGAGCTCAGCTCTACTGACCAGGATCGACTGGGAGAGAAGGGGGTGGGAGACTAGTTCCCAGGGGATGGGGTTTTAAAGCCACACAATAAGTGGCTCAAATGAGGGTTTAGATTAAGCTGTTGTATGGCAAGGGAAAACACTGCCTCCATTAGGACATGGGGGATTTTCCTTCCCTTTCTCTAAAGCTACAGCTCTAGGATGAAGCTTCCAGGTCACCCAGGCAGGGAGAGCAGAACGGGGTGATGCCAAGCAAATGGGTGATCCTGAACAGGGAGAGAAGGGTGGAGAGAGTAAAGGGCAAATCAGCCCTCCCTAAACCCCAGATCATACAGTCGGCTGGTCTGACAATGTTTACTCATATTTCAGAGAGACACAGCCATCCGGAACGTCACTCCCTGCCAACTGCCTCATCTGGAGCCATCCGCAGCGCAGCTCTTCCCAGCCCGCTTCAGAGACAGCCCTCCCCCAAAGCATCCACACAGCAAAGAACCGGAAAAGGACAGGTAGGGGGAAGAGAAGAAATAGAGAAATTAAATTGATTCATGTTTGTGGGGTTTTTTAACAGTTCTGGTGTATCATCTGAGCAAACGGATGACTTCAAGTGTACATTACAACGACAGCACCGCTGCAGAGTAGCACAGCCCTGCTCTGAGTTGGGAACTTCTGCTCATGTTACCATCACAAGAGAATCACAAGACAGAAGAGGGACAACTGCGATGCCCTGGTGCGAATGGGATGAAGCTCTCTTTATCAGAAACAATTTGGGACTGGGAACCTCTTCCCCGAGTTCATCTGGGGGACATATGTAAAAACTTTTGCGTGCATCTAGAGTCTCATGCCTGTGAATAACTGTCCCTCCCTCTGTATTTGGAACCAGGCATCTCTTCCTCCCATTCCCAAGAATGCTGGCTGTAGCACTCCTGGGAAAAGGAGGGGTGGCTGCCTCTATCGGTCCTTCTCCCATGGAGGGTAGGGAAGGGCAGGACATCCCTGGTCCTGCACATTTCACATCTCCCCACTGGTTCCCCCAGCATCTGCTCCACCTTCTTTACCAGCAAACAGAGGTTCATTGCAGAAAACTGGCTACCACTGCAACCAAGCTCAGCAGCTCCACCTCCTCTGTGCCATCTCCCTTATTCCAACCAAACCAGCACCTCTTCAGACTCCAGGCTGCTCATTAATGCAGAAAGTTGACGAAGTCACCAGAACCTAGCCAAGATCCATAGCATTCTATTTTTTTAAAAGCAAAAAAGCCATGCCAGACCAGATTCTGCCCCGGAGCCTGTGTGGCAAAGCAGAATCCAGCTCCAAGTGTTTATTTATAAATCTGTACATACATGTACATTTGAATTCTGACAGAATTAATTCTGGCATCCAGCTAATTCAAAGCATTCCTCCCCCATCACACTACTGTTGCAGGCCAGCCCTGCACAGAAGCTGATTATAAAATGCTGCACTAGCCAGGCATTTCTGCAAAGGCTTGTGCTATTGAGCATTCAGTCTTTCCTTGCTTGGCTATTTCATTGTTTCGGTGTCGATCCCTCCTCTCTTGCCCTGTGTTTCCTGGTTACTTTTGTCCTTGCTCTGGAAGCACTGCTGCTCTCAGCCCCATTTCAGTGTCAGAATGAAAAAAACACCACCAAAACAATTACATGAAATTAAAGAGAAGAAAAGAAGAAATTATCACCACGTATGAAGATTTGCAGTAAACAGATAAGTAACAAGCAAAAAATAGGCCAATATGCTGCGAGGCAAGATGCAGACAGATCTGGGCATAGAAAACCGGCTGCCTGCTTCCCAAGTACAGCTAAGAAATCCCTGTGTGGTCACACGCTGTCCTCTGGAGCAGAGAGGAGAGAGGTCAGGGCAGCCAGCACTGTAAGAGCCTCTTTATTCTTGGGCAGTTGCACGAATCTGATCGCCTGTGCCCTTTGTGAGACATGGAAATCTGCCTTCTCCTCCCACCCCCTTCACCAGCCCCTCTTCTGCTCCCCCACTCAGATGGGGACAGAGGCAACTCTTCGGCTCCAAAGACCAGAGCAGTAGAAAGGCCATGGAACCCCCTCTGGCAGGACCAGGCCAGGCCAAGCATGCGAGAGACCTTGAGGGCAGTGTTTTGTTGGAGCAAGGGGAGAGGAGAAGAGAAGGATGGTCTTGGGACTTGCAAATTCCTTGAAGGGCTAACCCAGGCTCCCACATGCAAGGCATGAGGCTGAGGGGTGGAGAGAAGCCCAGGGTGTCACACTGCAGGTCATGCTTCTCCTACTTCTCCCCCTCCACCATGCTCATGGGGTTGAGCAATCATGTGAGCGGCATGCTGCACACCTCCATGCCAGCAACTACATGATGCTCCCATAAATATCACAGGTTGGGTTCATATTAAACAAGGGTTTATTATGCTTTCATCACCAGCCAAAGCTGGGCTTGTACTTCCTGGTTCAGAGATCAGACCATGACAGCCCCATCTCAAGGCCTCATTCAAAGTCACCATCTGGGAGGAGGGCTTCCAGGTTGGAAGCTCCAGGCCAGGTCTCTCCGGCACTAGTGGGCAAGGCTGTGCCTAAACACGTCCACCTGCAAAGTACAGCCAACCCCTATATAGCATGGGGGGTAAGCCTGGGCTACATTTTGTTGCTATTCCTCACAAAGCAGCTCAAGGTCCTCAGATGAACCTCTCTTTCCCTATCCTCCTTCCACCTCACTCTTTAACAGCACCCATCCACACTATATTGTCCCCTATGGGAAGAGGACATTCTCTGCAGCCCCTGTTCGACTCCTTTACCAAAGCTGTCCTCTCCGTGCAAACCTCCTCCCTCCCACCCAAACCCACCAGGCCGCCTTCCAGCATTCTCCATCTCTGCTGTCACTTCTCAGATTGACTCTACATAGAAGACTTGCAGCTGCAGGTCTGGAGCAACCCCTGATGGGCTAAGGGCAAGGAAAATGCTCAAGCTTAGCAGGAAAGCAGTGGAGAAAAGCCCTTAATCCAAACCCTGGGGAGGCAGGAGACTGCTCCAGTTCAGCCAAAGATCTGGGACCGCCAAGATACTCACTGCTGCTTGACCAGCAAACCCAGAGGGATTTGCAGCAGGGTGGCCCAACCCCCAACCCTGAAACCTCCCTAGGGCAGCACAGGCTGGTCTGGGTTGAACTGAAATATGCTCTGCCTGACAATATGGCACAGCAAAGCCTGACAGATCAATGGTGGTGAGTGGTACGGAGCTAGGAAGCCAGGCTAGGTGGGTGCTGGGATTTGTGCCACTGCCCAAGGCCCAAGAAGTCAAGGCTCATCATGGCAGCCTGACGAACTGACAGCATCCCAAGGCACAATGATCAGTCACATTTAGGAGCATAGTGCCAGTCTCCTGAGGCCATTGGGAAGGAACCAGGGCATGGGCAAAGTCAGGGGAGGGAGAAACCTGGGTTAGGTTGACCTAACCCCTGGGTTGGGCCGGCAGTTCAGCTCTGGGGTGCTGGTGGAAGTTCAGATGGAGAGTGCAGGGAGAAGCTGCCCAACTCCAGCTTTATAGGACTTACTGCAAAAATTATCTGGGGAGCAGGTATGCTCAAAGAGTGTCACAGTGAATGCCTGCCAGGCACCAGCCCACACCATCTAGAGTCACAAGAGCTAAATTAACGCTCAAGCACTTGGGCACTTGCACTCACAATGCCTCCAGTGAGCTGCATGCCGCACTCCTCATAAACAAGTCATCTGGAAAATAAGTAAGCCTGTAAAAATCCAGTCCATCACAAGTTACCAAACCTGTTTCAGAGTAAAACAACCTACAGCAGCTCACGGCAACAGCCTGGCAGCGGAGCCAATCCCAGCCTCCCCACCAGTGGGGCTCCCTAGGTCCCAGCAAAATATCCCTGGCACAGATGGCAGCACGGGGATGTAATGGGACTCACTAGTGGCCAATGCTGGCAACGAACCTGAGTTTCTGGTACTGACTTGGGATTCATCTCTTCCTGTGCTCCCACCAAGCGTTCACCTCTCCTCTTTCTCATTATTTAGAAAGCACATGAGCTGGCCTTATGTGGGGTGCTGCCAAGAAAGTAAGCCCAAATCCACCACGTTGCACATAGACTCAGCAGCCCTGTCCCTGTCCCCCTAGATCTGTTGAACAGGCACTGCTTCATGGACACTGCTGAGTTCTGCTCCTGCACTCCTGCAGGAGGATCCCCCATGTTTTCTTGCAGGTCTCAGCACCACAGTGCATCTCCTCTCACTTAATGTTCAAGGTACCAAAGATCTTCAGAAAGTGAAGGGATTTCTCCCAAATTCCAAAAAACGCGCTGCAGGCTAGGTCATGGGGAAATCTATCTCCTTCCCCCAAAACAAAACAGCAGCAGGAACAGAGCCTCTCTACCCATGCCCCTTTTCACTGGTGGCACCTCCAGTTGAGGAAAGACAGCTGGGACATCCCCAGACAAGCTCTGAGGTACCTGGTCTCAGTTAACTGTGTCCCACACAAAGACAGGCAAACACAGTAATACCCTGCAAATGAGTCCCTTTCTCTGACTGCTGACGCATGCTCCAATCCCATTTTTCTCCTTTCTGGATGAGAGGGCGAGGGGGGAAATCAGCACAACACATTAACCTCATGCTGGAGCAACTTTCTTTTTCAACCCTATAAGCAGGTTCCCCCATGGAGGCGGGGAGCACATGGCTGGGGTAGCAAAGGCAAACACAAAATTGTTTCACTTGGAGACCTTGACACAAACAAAATGACAAGAAGCTAAAAAAAAAAAAAAAGGGGCGTTGTTGGCTTGCTCCCCCCCCCTCTTTAAGCACTACAAAAACAGGAAACAAAGGAGAAAACATCTCACGGGGGGAAGGGGAGGTAAGCGCTTTATACGCCCACGAAAGAAAGATTAACCACATATTTTATTTACTGTTTGTATTACGGTTGCACCGTGGAGTTCAACTAATTCTGAGCCAAGGCTCTGCGGGTTTGTGCAGCACCTAATGCTGAGCAGGGTCTTCCACCCAAACTCACCAAATGCGTGCCTTTGCTTCAGGCAAATCCTGCACAGACATCCTCTCTCCTCCTGCAGACACCTCCTGCCTCCAGCCTCTTTCACCCAACATAAGCACTCTTGCCCTAACTGCCAGCTCACAGCTGACAAAGTGTCTGCGCTGTCCCCGAGGAGCTCTGAGCTCCCTTTCCCCTTCAAACCATCAAACCAGTCCATAACCGTGGGTAAGGTGCCCTTCGAGGCAGCTAGCAACACACCCAGAGGAATAAATGCTAAAAAAGGGGAGTTTATGAGAGGCGAGTTTGCAGGCTCGGGTCTCTCCTCCAGCCTGTGAGAGCCACCCTCGCCACACCGGGTCGATGTCGCAACCCCCACACCAAGGACAGGGCTCCGAGCCTCCCAACTTTGACTCATTTCTCAATTAACGGCTTTCCGAATGCAAGCCACACATGGAACAAACCTCTCACAACGGGGCCTCCCCCGGACCTCCCAAGCCCGGTGTTACTCATCTGCCCCCCTAGCCCCAGCCCTTCTTTCCCGGGATGCTCCAAATGCAGCTCACCGCAGCCGCAGGGTGAGCAAGCAGCCAGGAATCCCGGGCCTGGCTCCCGCAGCCGGGAAGCCGTCACCAGCTGACCTCACGCACCCTAAATCGGGAGCCGACCAGGCCACCTTCCTTGCTGGCTGGCAAAGGGCATCTTTCAGCCAGAGACCTGGCCAACGCCACAGAGCAAGGGCCAGCAACCAGCTGGGGGCCTCTCCCAGGGGATCATCCCTACTCCAGCCACTTCACCGAAGAACTGCTTCAACTACAGCGGGTATCCTTTGGGCACACTGGCCCCCAGCTTCGTGCTGTCCTTCAATGCCCCAGACTCCAAACACCCAACTGAGCCACGCGCTCGGTGGAAAGAGACAAGCTTATCATCACAGAGAAAGGAAATTAAGATAACGTGGCGATGGAAGTACCAAGGGATTTGGCCAAGGTCACAAAATAATTCTGCAGCTCTAAGATATGGCCGCCCGACACTTTCGGTGTCTGGTCAAATATCCTAAAATTTCAAACCACGGCCAAAATCCAGCTGGCTGGTGGCAGAAAGCTGCCAGGTCATTAGCAGTGTGCATCCGCAAGAAGCCACGAACATCCAGCCATAACAACGGCAGCGACAACAAAAAAAAACCCCACGCAGCAAGAGCGGGAACAGATGAGATCAAAGTGTCCTGGAAAAGGACCTGGAAAAATAGTTTTGGTCACCGGTTAAGGCTCCTGGGAGATGCACATGTGAGCCCCATCCCATCACCGACCAGCCCTCCAGAGGTGACTCCCCACCCTGGCAGAGGGAAACCAAAATGACTCTCTATAAATAGAAGCAGAAAAGACCTTCTCCAAAAGCCTGACTGGGTCTTTCCCCTTCCAGCGTGTGTGGCGGAGCTGCTGGCACCTCTGCAGAGGTCTCTGGTTTTCCCCCCAAAAACCTGGAGAGGAAAATAACCTTCCTGTGAGCTCAGGCTGGCTCCTCTCTGCGCAGAGCTGCCCCCCCACACTCCCAGGCCTGGCCATCCAATTGGAAAGTAATTATACTGCAATTTTTATTTATGACTTCTTTTTTTTTTTTATTGCTAAATGGTGACTCATTTTGGCAACATTAAAATACACAGGAAATCATCCCCATTTTACAGTAATCACCATTCAATTCATTGTTAAATATTTATTCGACAGACAAGCGCCAGGCCTCTTTCAAAGGGTCGGAGGGGGCGTGGAGGGGCAGCTGTGGAGGGGCAGCCCTGGACAAGGGGGAAGGTGGCAGTGGGGTCATGGCAGGGCTGCCTGCAGGGCTGGTAAATGCTCGCCAGGAACTGGAGGGTGGGGAGCCAGGGGTGAAAGCTTCTGCCAGATGGCCTTGCCAGGAGCAAAATACAGACTTGCTTTCCCTCGAATCCAGCGCTGCAGCCCATGCTGCTCCAAGGAGGGCAGCCCCGTTGCCCCTAATAAAACCCCCATTATTTGGCCAAACCCCGTGCCTGAATCCCCACCAGTGAGACGTCATGGGCCTCTGACACGAAGCTCTTCCATCACTGGGGGGAAGGGGATGGCAGCCACCGGCCCCAGTGGGAGGCGATGGGAAGAGCAGGCAGTTTGACATTCATAGGCCTTACAATGGACGGGATCTGCTCCTGCGGTCGCTTTGTCCTCCCAGGAAACCCAGTTTTGGGGCAACTTGACCTCGGATGCAGGCAGCTCCTCTGCCTTCCTCCGAACCGCTGCATAGCGCATCAGGAACCTGGGAGATGATCCCTCTAAATCCCTCTGGTCCAGGACCTCGACCCTTCTCTGCTCAGCCCAGACCCAAAGGGCTGTAGGTCCCACAGCTCAACAGCCACAAAGGCCTCCTGGCACAGATCCCCTTCGCCGGGAAGTCCCCCTGGCACCCGTGGGCTCCGTCACCGCTTGGCTGGGGAGGCCACCTAACATGTCTGCCGTGGGGGGACCGGGCAGGGGAGGAGCAATGCCAGGGTGGGTTTTGTGCAGGTCCTACACAAACAGAGGGGAACAGACACGACAACGGAGAGGGCGGCCAGGCACCTCTGGGCTGGGCACCCCCGGGCGCCCAGGACGGTCCGACTCACCCGGATCTCATTGCGGCGGATCTCCACGTCGCAGACCGAGTGTCCCTGGTGGGCCCCGCTGTAGTAGCAGCAGAACTGGCAGACGGCCACCTGCTCGGCCTCGCAGTGGTACAGGCGGTAGGCGTTGTGCTGGGGGCAGCTCCAGGCCCGCACGTCCTCCGCTTCCACCAGGAGATGCCCCCGGGCCGTGGAGGGCTGCTGCAGGTGGGTCTGGACATGGGACTGGCAGCACGGAGCCTCGCACCTCAAACAGATCTTCTGGGCGGGCAGCGGCGGGCCCCGGCGGCAGAAGACGCAGTGCAGGACAGAGGGGGGCTTCTCTAGGTTGAGAGAGTTGAACTTCTCCACGATGTTGGTGAGCTTCAGGTTCTTCTCGAGATTGGGCTTCTGGTTGTAGGCCTGGTTGCACTCCGGGCACCGCACCAAGCCCGACTCCTTGGCCCACGCCTCCCCGATGCAGCCCCGGCAGAAGTTGTGCTTGCAGGGCAGCTGGACCGGCTCCACAAAGACATGCAGGCAAATGGGGCAGATGAGCTCCTCTTCGAAGCAGTTCTTCCAATTCTCGGCCATCTCTGGCGGCAGCTCTGGCGACACTTCCCCCCGATCCGCTTGGGTCGCTCAGTGCGGTCTAGGGGCGGGCGCCGGGCTCTGTCCTCCCTGCAACGGGAAGGCTGAGGGTGAACGGACCGGCTCCCCCTCCCCGCACCGTAAATAACAAACCGCAGCAGATTTTAAAATCGGGGATAAAATAAAACCACAGAGAAGCACTCTAGGAATATCCGTCGAGAAAATGCGACGTCCTTGTCGCTTTGTTAATAAAAACACACACACACAAACGGTTAAAAAAAAACCCCCAATGTGTTCTTGTCGAACTTAAAGCCCGAAGTCCTAACCACCCCTAAAAGCCATTTGCTCCTTTTTACCCCAGAAGGTGAATCGAAACTTACCGAAGGTTGAAAAAAATCCATACAAAATCCAGCAGCAGAGTCCAAGTTCCATATAAAGCTCCTAAATTTAGCGCTCCGGATCAGATTTTTCTTTTCTTAGGTTTGCAACTGACATTCAATATTTTAAAGGGACTTTTGTCCCCCACCAAACCTGGCCAACAGCTGAGGGCACCGACTCGCTCGGGTTTTTTTTTCCTCCCCAGGATTTCTCCTCCCTCTTCCCCTGATGGGAGTTGGGAATCAGAGTCTTTTAAAGGAAACAGATCAAAGGGTTAAGCTCCAAAATGGAAAAAGGAGGAAGATTAAAAAAAATAATAATAATAGCGACGATGACGATGGCGGAAAAACGAATTCTCTCCGCAGCCCCCGAGATTTGCTTCTAAATCGGAGGAGCAGCAGGAAAAAAAAAAGGAAGAGGGGAAAAAAAAGGCAAGACAGGGGAAAAAAAAAAGGAGAAGAAAAAAAAAAGCCCTCTCGCCTGCTTCGAGATTGCGAGGTCTTGAATGGGAGAGCTCGGTCATTCAGAGCAAACCCCAGCCAAGCACAGCCCGCCCAGCTCCTCCGACGCTCCCAGAGAGGGATGGGAGAGGGGACGGGCTTTGCCACGGGGGGATCGGAGCCCCGCGGACCCCGAATCAACCTGCTCCCACTTCCCACCGGGGCTGGGGCGCAAAAAAGGCGCCCGGGGGGGTCCGACCTAGCCCGCTCTCATGGCCGGCCGGGGCGTCGCAAGCCCCCGACGGCAACAAAGCGCTGGGGCGCGGGGACGG
>WEKX01011102.1:34718-141539 GCA_013390025.1 Pitta sordida
CCGCCCCCGCCCCGCCCCGGGACCGCGCCGACGTAACGGGGACGGGGCCCGTCGTGGGGCCCGGCTCGGTGACCCCGGTGCCGCCGGGGAACCCGGGCTTGGAACGTCTCTTCTGGCCACAGGGCCACCCTGCCGGGCCACTGCCATCCCTGCGCGGCTGGGGCTCCTCAGGGTGCCAGTCCATAAAAAGGCCGATTGCCCAGCGCGCATTGGGGTCACCATCGTGGTCGCAGTCTGCAACTTCCTCTCGAGGGGAAGTGGAAGGCCATGCATTGATCTCTTCTCTTTGGCAACTAGTGACAGGACCCGAGGAAATGGCGTGACCTGTGCCCGGGGAGGTTTAGGTTAGGTATCAGGAAAAGGGTTTTCAGCAAAAGGGTATTTGAGCCCTGAGAAGTAGTCACAACACCAGGCCTAGCAAGGTTCAACAAGCATTTGGATGATGCTGACAGGCACATGGTGTGACTCAGATTTTTTTTGTTTCTCACAAATCACAGAATATTCTGAATTGAAAGGGACCCACAAGGATCATCGAGTCCAACACTTAACCAGCACCACTACTTCCCTGGCGGGAATCGAACCCTGAGTCCCTCATGAGAGACTGGGACACTTGTCACTATGCTAAAAAACTCTTGGAGAAGGTTCTATGCAAGGCCAGGAGTTTCAGTCCCTTCCAGCTGAGGATATTTTGTGATTCTGTGATAAGTACCCCTGAGAGCCTCGTGTGCCCTGGCGGCTCACCCCTGTATGGGCTGTTAGTTTGCATGGGACCATTTCGGGTGCATTTCTTCCCTGTACAGAGCAACAGCCGTTTGTCCTCCGGGGTCTTTCCCAAGCCAGCAGCCCCAGTACCTCCCACCAGAGCTCAGGGCACAGAGGTGTCTCTGTTAGCAGCTCTCCCACCAAATGTTTCTGCAGCTGTTTGGCGGGACACTGTATCTCTAACCCCTGCCATATGTGCCAGGCCACTGGGAATAAAGCACACTGCTGGTGTAAATCCATTTCCCACTGGAAGAGGGTCATAAATGGCTTGAAACAGAGTATTTACGCAAAAACATGCTAAGGATCCACAGTCAGGTTTATGGTGGAGTGACAAGGGGCAAAGGCTCAGTCAGTGGCTTCAGGATCTGATCCCAACCTGGCCCCTGGGTGACGCTCGCTGATGGCAATTTGCCTCTGGGAGGGATTTAGTAGGAATTCCCCAACTGGGGCCTCAAAGCTACCGACTGTCTGGAGACACCAGCCAGCAGTGTTTACTGTAGCACCCTATAGCCCCAGTGCCTCGGAACACCTGGGGCAGCCTTCTAGGGGGATGAGCATCCTGCACCATTCCCAGTGTGAGCGTTATCCAGTTCTTTCCACACTGTCTTTTATGGGAACACCTTGTGAATAGGTAGATCCTGCCAAGAGACGCTGATAAGGAGACAGTGATGGGTACCTCTCCAGGACTGGGGGTCATCCTGTGTCACCCCTTGTCGGCCTCCCTCCATTCCTGCACACCCATCCCACAGCTCCGGGAGCTCCAGTGCTGATTCCTGCAAAGGGAGCGGTTGACACGTAATTCCTCTGCCAGGCCTCAAAGCCTGCAGGCTGTACCTCTCCTCCAGGGTTTTACAAGCTGTCCAGCAGCCAGGACTGGTGGGAGCTGGGCAGGGCGGCATGGGATGTGTCAGAACTGCAGTCAACTGGCTGAGCCTGTGCACAGGCAAACCTCTCCTTGAAAAGTCAGTGCAAAACTATTCATGACTCTCACTTCTTTATAAACACAGGCCATACCAGACAACCCCTGGTGGCAGGCACTGTCCCCACCCTGGGCCAGCACATGGGTCTTCTGTGGACCCCCTGTACCCCCACTGTGGGTTAGCTGAGAAAGCTGGGTGGTATTCACAGGTATTTGAAAGAGTAAGATGGAAGGGATGGGGCTGAGTCAAGCTTAAAGATGCACCCTGCTATTCTCAGCTGCCAATCTCTCTGTCCTGGGACTGGCACTGGCCCTGCTGTCATCACACCCACATCTGGATGATGCCATGTGCCCACCCAGCCTGAAGAGGCTCCTTTGGCAAGGGAAGCCGAAAAGCCAGGCTGGGCATTGCAGCCCTTTCACAGCCAGCAGGAGCTGCCTGAGGGGGGACTGAGACAGGCCCCCTCCTGCTTACACAGATCTCAAAACCATTCCTGACAGTGCTGAGTGGCTGATGGACACCAGAAGGAGGCAAACTGCAGAAAGTCTGGCTGTGCTTTAGTTTGCTCTCCCCTAGGATCCAGCCTCATGTGAGTGTGCCAGCCGATGCCAAGGGGCCACAAAAGTGGTTTGTAGGTGAGTCCTGGTGTGCATCCCTCAACCCTGCCAAACCTCGTTTTTCGCAGGCACTGCCAGGCCATCATTCCCCTTCACCAGGGGTTTCACTTCAGCTGCCCTTAGCCCTGTCCTGGAGAAACCAGTTTGGTATTTAAGGCTTTGGACCCTCTGAACTGATGGGAGAGGGAGAATGTTCACTGAGATTTACAGAGCAGTTGGCTGTTAAAGCTACACCATCCCTCCCTGCCACCACCCCATCTTGGGAACACTCCTGAAGGCTCTGGCGCCCAGGCCCATGCCTTCCCCAAAAAACCTTGAGCCCTCCAAAAGTAATACAAAGTGCTGTGCTTCTCGGATCACTTATAAATGAGTTAACCAGTCAGAAAAAGGCCATCATTTCCCTTTTGTCTGCCTTCCATGTCAGCCTGGTGAGGTGGCTTAGTGTGATGAAGAAAGCTCCCTCCACCCTCCTCCATGTGATTAACATGCTGAAGGCTTTCACTGAAGACTGGATTTAAGGATGTAAGGAATGTGCAGAGTGGCAATCGCCTGGTTTGCAGCACTAAATCTGTCTGCTTGAGTCTTGTCCCCGTTCCTGGTTGGGGTGGAGGCGAAAGGAAACAGCCCCGTGGAGGAGGCACAACACAGGTATCCATGGCTGGCCATGATCTGATCCAGCCCAGGGCACACTACCAACATGCACCATTTGTGTCCATCATCCCATGGTGTCACACTGGTCCCCCCCATGCTGTCACCAGCCTGCTGAGTGAAGATGCTCATATGGTGCATCTGCAGGGGAAACTTCCTGTCCTCTAATACTACTAAAAAGGGACCTGGAGGTTGGTGTGCGGCCTGGTCCCCGCAGTACACAAAACAGGTTCCCCACTCCCCACGTGTTGTGATCCAGTGACTTCCCTATCTGAAACCAGCAGCTGGGAACAGGGCTGGAATGATGTGCTGGATGCAGGGATGGTGATGCCCTTATTTGCCCCATGAGAGAGCTTTAGCCTTGTGCAATGAGTTTGTGACTGAGGCTTCTCTTGGGGAAAAATGCTGGGCTTTCTCCATTCCTCCCTGGGCCAAAGTGGATATTGAGGGCTATCCAAGGAGGGCTGTAGCGTAGAGTTCTGCTTTGGTTTGAGGCAAATCCAGGGTGGAATGACCCAATCTCAGGTTGAATGGCCAAATCCAGTGATGCACAGCCAGCCATGGGGCAGGGGTGATGCTCCAAGGCTCACTACCTTTCCTGGTCTCAGGGTGGTGATAGGTGCTGGGGCATGAGGCAGCAGGTCCGGCAGCTGTGGGGCTGGAACATGAGGAGTCAGAAGAGGGACAGTGTGGTTCCCTGCCTGGTGGGGTTTCTTTCTATGCAAATGCCTGGGAGCAGCTGCCCTGCCGGCGTGACTCATTTCCTGCTCTTGTGTCACATTCTGGTCAGGCCAGTTTGGCAAAGGTTTTCTTCTCTCCTTCCCTGGCTTCTCCTTCTTCTCTCCCCCACCGCCAAGGGCTGGGATGTGCATTTGCTGAGTCCCTGGCAGGATGAGGCAGGATTTTCAGGAAACAGCGTCAAAGCCACAAAACCTCCATATATATTGAAAAAAACCCCAAACAACCAAACAAAAGATCCAGCACAATTTTCTTTTTTCTATTTTTTTTTTCTGAGCACAATGGAGACTGGTGACCAGACGAGCTCCTCCGCTCTTCCTCCCACTGGGGCGACTCCTTCCCCTGACAATCGGGGGATGGGATCAGGCAGAAAAGCCATAAAAGTTTACTTGAGTGGACAAGGGGAAAAAATGCAACTTGGTTTCATTTACCTTCTGCTGCCAGTTGGAGAGACACTGCCAGAATTGGGCTGCCAGTGGGCAGGATTTAACAGGAGACGAATGGTGAGAGCATCCAAGTCAGCCACTATCCCTGGGGTTTGCCTGGCATTTCTTATTCCTCAGCAGAGCTCCGTGACAGCATCACCACTTTGCCCTGAAGAATGTACTGATCAGGGTTAAAAGTCATTCATCCTAATGGAGTCAGGAAGGGATAGTAGCAAACGCTGTCAGACCCCAGTGTGATGGGTCTCCCACCACAGGTTGGGGCAAGGGAAGGTGACACTGAGAGTGAATCGCTCTGGATGCTCCCACAGCCCATCCAGGCTGGCTGTGCCCTAAGCCCAGACTGTGCCACAGGTAGAAAATCACTCCTTGAGGCATTTCCAACTTAATCTGTTCTGTAGTGGGGAGGCCAGGTTTTCCAGCCCCCCAGGTAGCCCTGCAAGCCCTCCTGCCTTGGGTCTCTTCTGCTGTGTCACTGTCCCCTGGGTGCAGGGTCACACACATACACCCTTCACTGTTCCCAGGCAAGGGCTGAAAGCAGCAGCCCTTTGCTCCAAGCCTGTGACTACCCATGGCCCCTGCTCTTCCTCTGCACCAGCCCTTTCGCTGATGCGTCAAGGTCTGGCACAGTGTCCAACACCATTGCGGGGCATCTCCCTGAGGGAAACGTGGAGCTCCTTAGTGCTGCCAGGCCAGCAAAGAGCTTGGGGACATGAGGATGCCAGCCCAAAATCTGATCATGGGAGAAAGGGTGGGAGCAGGATATGATCCCACTGCCTCCATTTTCATCTGCAGTTTGCTTCAGCCACCCTCCCACCAGAAGGCCCTTGTGGTCCCTGCCCAGACCAAGGCATAACCTTTGCAATCTCCACTCCAGAGCAATTTCTCAGCTTTCCTCTTCCTTTCCTGCATGCTCCCTGCAATTAAATTCAGCTGCAGCCAAATGACTCAGTGCCACACACATGCTAAAAAGCCCCCCACCAGGCAGCTTCTGGGCTTTCCTTTGAAGGGCAGAGAATCCAATGCTGCTGTGCCTGGTGCGACCTCCAAACCTGAAGTCACAAAACTCAGTGGCACTACTGAGTTACAGTTTGGTGCAGTCAGCGGAAACTGAGGCAGGCGAGGGTAGGGAATCAATCCAGAGCTGCAGCCCCTGCACCCATCGCTGCTGGGGCTCAGCTTCCTCTCCAAAAGCTTAAAGGTCTGTTTGCCCACAGTAAAGGGAAAAGCAGGAGGGTACCGGTGTAAATTAGGTCAGGAAGCACTGCTAATAAACTGTCACTCCTGGTTGTGTAATGGGAGCAATTATGGGTTTAGGTCTTGTTAAGACAGCAGGAAGGAAAACATGACCTGTCTGGGGTTAGGAGTGTGATGGCAAACAAAAAAGGAGGGTCCTGTTGACAGAAGGATGAGGCTGCTTTTGTGTCAGAGGCATTTCTGTCTCATCCTGGTGTGTTGGCAGCCTGGGCCTTGGATGGACTCCCATGCAGGGGGATGCAGGAGTGGGTTCCCAGGCCTCTCTGTGCTCTGTTCCTTTCCCCAGGCACTCCAGGGCTCCAGGCAGGTGGTTTTAACTCCTCTGAAGTCTCCTTGTTCCTGATCCACTATGCTTAGCTCAGCACTTGGTGCCTGCTGTCCCCCCACAGACTCTCCTTGGGGTCCAGTGGGGACCTGTGGGTGGCTGGGCCTGTGCTGGGCTCTGCCAGGAAAGTTTGGGATAGGTGTCCAAGCTCCTCCTGCCTGTGCAGCCATTGATGGCCTTCCTCTCCCTGGGGAGCTGCTGGGCTTCCCTTGCTACCCACAGCCTTGTGCTGCCCATGGCACTGCTGGCAGAAAATCCCTCTCTGTCCATCCCTCTCTGCTGCTGGTCTCCAGAGGGATGCTTGAGTGCTGGTGGAGGTCACCTAGAGCTGGCCAGAATAAACCCAGAGCTCTCCATGAACAAAAACCCAGGGCACTGACGAACCTGGGGTGGGTGGGGACACCCACATCTCCTCCATGGGTGCCGGGAAAGCGAGAGGCTCCTGGAGTGAATCCAGATCATGCACACCACGAAGGAGGGGCCAAGACACCTGGCAGCCAGGGTTAGTCTTTAACCACCCAAAACATGGCATGGAGGGAGAGGAAATTCTTGAGGCATCTATTAACATAAAAGGAGTCATACTTGACATTCGGTCCCACTTATGGCTTATAAATGATTACTGCACCTTTTAATAAATGGTTAATCAAGTGTTAGAGTCCAAACAAGTTGATGGGTTGCTTATTACCACGGTTTATAACCTTTTATGAATGCCTTCTGTCGATGTACTTATAAACATCCATACCACGTACTTCTCGTGTCTTGACATGTTGGTCACATCTGTTTGAAGTTTATTAACTCTTGAGCAGCTCGCTAAGGGCAGGCTGGGGGGATCCCGCTATTTTTCTGTACTGATCCGTGTGGCTCCGAGAGCACACCTGCATGAGAGGCACCAGTTGAGAAGTGGTGTGGGCATCCCCCTTCATCCAAAGGAGGCTTGAGGCAAGCAGGATGCAGCCTCATCAGAAATAAGTCAGCAGCAGGGTGTTGCTCTCACGGGTGCTTTTTTTTTATGCCACCAGGACAAACAGGCTGAGAAGTTGGTGGCAGATTCTTCCTCTCTTGCAGTCATCGGGCTGAGAGAGGACATGGTCCTGGACCACCAGCTTGAATCAAAACCACAAGTTATTGGGATCAATGTGAGGGAAACTGGGGGAAACTGTCTGGTCTGCAAACACAGGAGGTAAAATGTGAAGATTTAGTGGGGTCTTCTGGACTAGAAACCCACAAAAACGTCCCTGGCCATCACTGTTCCTGTGCAGCCAAAGCCCCCATCCTGTCATGCTGCAAATAATGAAATGAGACTTTCAACAAGCTGAATAATCAGAAAACAATTTTCCAATAAAATCATTCTCTGAAATCTCCTTTTAAGGCAAGGACTGGGATTCCCACCGCCGAGCGTGTTCCTGACGCCTCACATTATTGTTCAGCTGGCTGTGTTGGGGCTGGGCAGGCTGCCACACCGCTCTGCGCCCCTGGGGACCTCCCCGTCACACGGCCCAGCCACCCTCCACTCTTCAGCCCCTTTTGCCTTTATTTTTCCCCTTTATGCTGCAAGCTTCAGGTGATTTTCCTGTTCACAGAGCAAGTGGGCAGTATGAGATGCCATGGCCCTGTGCTTGCTCTGGTGTTTTTAAGAGCCAGAGAAGAGAAGGGATTTGTGCATTAAACAGACAGGGATGATCCCAGACTGGGTGGGAAGTTGGGTCTTTCAGGTTGCCTTAGCTTTGAACACTCCTGGAAATTTTTTAATATCTAACCATGCTTTTTCCTTTGCTTCCTGTTGTCCAGCCCTTCTGGAGCAGGTACCCCATCTCCTGCAGCAGGAGCATCTCCAGCATCAGGCAGCCTTGCTTGTTGCCCTCCAGCAGGTGGGCATGTGTGGCCTGGAGTGTGCAAAGTATGAGGAAATGTGAATAATGGGAAAGGGCATTAAAAGTACTCTTCTGTTTGGAAAAATGAATCCAAACCGAAAGTACAATTTTTTGGAAAGCCACTGCAGCAATGGCTCCTGGCTGAAATGGACCTGCAGGTAGCACATCTCTGTGGCATGTGAGTGGTGGAGAACCAATGGGTCCAGCTGCAGAGGGCGGTCCTGCCTGCACTGAGGCCACTCTGGCTAAGCCACTGTGGCCTGCCTCAGTGCTGCTTCAATCAATGTGAGCAATGAGGTGTCAGGGAAGGTAAGGCCATTTTTTTGTCCAGTGCAAACTCTGCCTGACAGCAGGAACAGTTGCTCTGAAAGCTATTTGGAGAAACTGGAGCTTTGGAGCACACTGTGGGCACCTAGATAGGGAGCTGGGACATGCAGGGGGCTTTCCTACAGTCTTCTCCCATTCCTGCCGGATCCTGGTTTTCTGCACCAGACGGTGAGGCTGTGACTAGCAGTGGGGCAAGGATGTTTGCTGCCTGCCTGCCTGTCTCCGAAGCTCAGCTTTGGGGCTGAGAGTGCTTGTCCTGTGTCAGGGTGAGGCAGCAGGACCCAGCCCAGCCTGGCTGCTTTGGGCCCCTCTTAGTAGTGTGGGATGTTAATGTGTCAGGTTCTGCACACTGGGTTGTGTTGGGAGCCTTTTCTCCTGACTGAGGGGCTGCCCTGGCTGGCTGTGCCACGAACATCAGCCAGGCAAGAGAGCAAGCAGGAGGGAAACGAGGCTGATGCCCCTCAAACCTATGTGTCTGGGTGCTGCATGACATCTTTGTGGTCACGAGGGTTGAAAAACTCCTCCTTCCCTCGTTTGCACCCTCATGCCGTGGGCTGGGGAACATGCTGCAGGATGAGGACATGCCATGGGAAGGGACATGCTGTGGTGGTGATGCTTTGCGGGGAGGTTAAGGGCTCAGAACCATTCCTAGGTGCCCAAGTCCAGCACAACCAGTGGCCACATTGGCTCTGTCCCAGGTGGGCAGGAAGCACCATGGGAATGGGAGCCCATTGCTGCTGCTCCCTTGTTCCACCCCACTATCTCCCACCCCACTCCATCTCCCCCCCTCACAGGGGCACTCTCCTCCCCACTGAGGTTCCCAGGAATCACCATTCACTTTTCAGATGGGAAATGAGCCCCAGCCCTCCCTTCGCACTCCAGAAAAAAACCACCAAGAGAGGAGAGAAATAAACAAACAAATCCCTCTCCTGGCTTGGCATCAGCTTACAGCCCTTCCATTATTAATTAGAGAAGCTGCCGGCATTATTAGCAACAAACCGCTCCTAATGAAGTTCAGAGCCGCAGATCCAGGAGGGGCTCCCAGACACTGCTTTTCAGAAACCTTAATTAAATTCACTGCCCGAAGGTGCTTTTGGCTGGGGTGGAGGTAGAGTGGTGAGGTTCTGGAGTTGGGCACAGCCGTGCTGGTGGTGGGGCTTGGGGGGAAGGGATGCCAGCAGTACAAGGGCATCCCACTGTGCCACAGCTCCAGGGACAGCCAGACCCCTCTCGATTTGGGGCTGAACAGAGAAATCAGCTGGGATGCACTGTGGCAAAGGAGGTGCTGCCTGACCACCACAGGAATGGGAAAAGTGGATCTGGATCATTTCATTAAGTGATTAAATAAACTGAGTGGCTGGTAATGAGGGTTCCCAGCACTGTGTGAGCAGTGGGGTCTCTTGCTGGTCCCAGCTCTGCCATCCTTGCTGGGATGTCCTAAAGGTGTGGGCCTGTGCTTCCATGTGCTTCAAAAAATGGGAAAGCAGGAAGCACAGGGGTCTTGTGGCCTCTCACTCCCCACACCTTTGCCTGGGTACATAACCTTGCTAGGCAACCCAACTGACAAACAAGGCATCCTCAAGTGACACGATAAAACCTGGATAAGCTGCTGATGTTCCCTTCAGCAAGTCCGGCATGGGCTGCTCTTCACCAGCAGAGCTTGGAGATCCCACTGCTTTGCATTGGGGCAATTTGTGCCTGGATGTGGCTGTGGGAGGGGTTCTTAGGGAAAGGACGCTTTTCACTCCAAACTTCAAAAGAAAATAAATCCTTGCAGAAACCCTTTCTGATGATTGCTCCCCTTTTGATGAAGGTTGGCCTGAGGTGAAACCGTGAAGCAACTGCAAAACCTGCTCAAAGCGGGATTTAGGCTCCCTGTGCATCCTTTCCTTTCCTTGTCACCCTTCCTCTGTGCAATGATCTCTCTTCCTCCCTAGATATTCCACCCTTTCCCTCTGGCCTTAAAGGTGTTTATTACTGAGGAGTGTAAAAAGATTACTGCAAAATCATTCTGTGTTACTGGGAAATCATTGCAACATTAGCTCAGTAATATTTTTTAGTAAGTCTTTGCTGTGTCTCTTCTCTGACACATTCAGTCTCTGCACACACATCCACACCCCCACAAATCGCACTGAAGCCAGGAGGTGCTTGGCAGAGTACAGGATGACGGACTTGACCCAGCACTCACCCCAGCTCCCTCCTTCCCGTGCTGGTGGACGAGGTTACCGTCCCTCAGCCAACTGGCTGCATCCTTGGACCCACGTGCAGGCACTCCGGATCCCAGCTTGTCCAAACAGCACAGAAAACCCCGGCTGTCAGGGCACTCGGGGGTTTTGCCAGTGGATGCTCACAGAAGATCCTGAACCTGGCAGGGCCTTGGACCTCAGCTCTTTCACTGTTCTTTAGGAAAAAGAAAGATCCCTTTCCCTCCCACGCTTGCACTCATGACATTTGGGCAACAGGCCTCACTGCCCCAGAGCCGGGGCAGGAGGAGAGAAGGTGCCAGTGAGGAGCAGAAGGAGCTGCAGAAGCAGCTGCAGGGCTGAGCAGGAGACAGTCCTGCCGAGTCACCCACAGAGAAGGACACTGACAATTCTGCAAATACGTTTAATGCACTTAGAATACACGAGAGGAAAAAACGTTTAGTGATTCACAAAAATATTACAAAAAGTCACGTGCAGGCGAAACACACCTAGCACTGCAATAACAATGTAAGAATTTACATTAGAAACTAATATAAAATATTTAAAAACCTCTGCTAGTTTAGCTTTCCATTTGTTTTTTTTGTCTTTTATTAAAAAAAAAGGAGTAGGAGAGAGGGAAGAAAGGCCATCTACAAGGTACTGATACACCGGCCGCAGAAATTCAGGCTCCTTCCAGCCCCATTGGGAGTGTCCTGCGGCTCCTTGATCGACACGACCCTGCACCCACAGACCACACACACACACACACACACAAAGGGCTGAAGTACAGAAAGGTACAAGGGCAGTCCCAGCAGGTCAGGGTTTGCTGTGGTCACGGTCACCCATGTGTCCCCTGCCCAGGGAACCTTGCCTTTGCTCTAAGATTTGCAGAAACCGCCCAGCACACGGAACAAGTAGCATCCCCAGGGAGAGGCAGAACTTCTGTAACTTTAAAAAAAGGGAAAAGTTGGTTTGTCCAGCCTGGGCTGGATGAGAGAAGGGTTTTGAATGACTAAACTTGGGTTTGGAGCGTGACTGTGCCCAAAGTCAGAGCACCAGGACTACAGGGCTGGATGTGTGCAAGGAACATCCCAGCATGGGGGCCAGGGCACTGCTACAGGCCCCTAGTGGGATGGCACCTACTTCCATGAGGGTGCAAATTCCCACTTTGGGGAAAGCCAAAAGCCTAGAGCCCCCCCAGCCTGTGATCAGTCCCTACTAGGACAACATGGCCACTCACATCCACCTTTCCTTCCTCTGCCCCCGTGGGTTTTGCATCCCGCTTGCTGCCACAGGAGGAACAGTGCAGGAGCCTTATCACCAGCATCAAAGAGTCCTGTGCCCATCCTGCTCGCAGCATTGCCAACACATGCAGTGTTTATGTAGGGCCTACCACACACCGTGACAGCTCAGTCCCTCCCACCCTCACCACTCATGCAGCAGAGGGTTTCCGGAGCCGCACTTTCACTGCAGTTGGGCCCCAGGGAAAGGAACAAAGGAGCCATTTTCATCTCCTGCCTCATCGGGAGTGGAGGGAGAGGGCAAGAGAAAAGACCAGTGTTTGCAAAACACAACAATCGGCAGGAAATTTTCCTCTGGCTTTTCGAGGTCAGGTTTTTTTTCTCTCTCTCTTCCTCTTTTAAAAGAGAGTAGACACAGTGTCATGAGAGTTTAAAAACACCCAGGCACTGGCCAGCCACATCTGCCATGTGCAGCCCTGTCTGGGCTGATGTTCCTCTCCTGCTATTGGGGCTCTATGAGCCAAACAGTGAAGGATGCCATGGTCTTTCAGCAAGGGAAAGGGAGGGGGTACCCCTTTCACAGCAGACTAGAAACAATGTTTCTGAACTGATGTGGCACCTATGATGATTTTATGGTCTGTCAGCAATTTTAGGAGAAACAGAATCATGGAAGAAATGAAGAGGGAGAAGCACAATACGCTACAGGTCCTCTGCCTAAGCGAGACAAGTCAATGTGGGACCAGGTTTAAAACATATTTGCAACCTCAGGTCTATTCTCCATTCAAAATTTTGGACTCATCTCAAACACAAGGGTTGGGTATTTATAAAGAAAAGAGGACAAGCAGACACTGCACAACAGAAAAAATGTTATATGAAATAGTAGGTTGAAACAGAGGTCATTAGGTCCCAGAGATGTAAATCCAGCTTTAAAATCTTGGGAGGTGACCCCCAGAGGCAAATGTGGATTTTGAAACTGTTTTGGATACAGTCTGGCTGCTGTGCAAGCTGGCATTTATTGAAAGGGACAGATGCACAGAAAGGAATTCCTGGTCGCCTGACAATACAAGCTGCCCTTGGAGCTTCACTCACAAGAAAAATTAAGGCACAATGTGTTCTCTCCGTGGAGGGCAGTTACATAGAGGACCAAATCCCTGGGAAGTGGAAGGGTTCTCCTGGTGCTGGAGCCGCTCCGTACCTTGCTGTGATGGCACAGAGGCTAAATTCCAAGACTTCATACAGCAGAGCCTCAAGGTGCAAAGCTGTACCCTGGGCTAAGAGAAAAGCACACAAACAAGTCCAAGGGTTTCCTCTGGCCTGAAGCTTTTCTCTCCAGTTGACATGATGCTGCCCTGCTCTGCCCAGATGTAAATGCAGGACTCTGGATGGCCATGTAGGAGGAGGGAATAGGCACCAGGACAGATAAACAGCTGAGAGGCCACAATTCCATGCTGACCTGTCAGCTAACCCAGTGTCCTGTGGAGCATGCAGACAGCCAAAGATTCTCCAGTGAAACATCTGAGAGCTAGGGGGACATTTGATGAAGGGAATGGGTAGTGGGTGAGCAATAAAGCTCTCTCAGTGGCCAGCGTGGAGGTTCTCACAAGGGGCAGTGGAGCAGGAGCTCCAATCCCACCCACGCTACTCAGAACACAAATGAGACTGATGCAGCTGCAGTGCCCCTCCCCATCTTTGACCCAATCTCAGCCACAGCCAGTGCAGCCATTCGCAGAGATGTGAACACAGTGGCTGCTTGCACTTGTGCAGGACCTTCCTGGGTCCTGGCATGGAAAAGAGGACTTGCCTGCAGGGACTCCACGCTGTGCCAACGGACTGATGATTCCTGCTTTGGTTTCCAGCTTCCCTGCAACCTCTTTAGCTGTTTAGCTCCCCTTGCAGCATCCAAGATGCACGACTGTGCTGCCTTGAAAAAGCCTAAGCTGTGGGTGCAGAAGGAGGGCTGCTCACCTGCTGCCTCACACATACCTCTCCCCAACAATCTGCTCCCACAAGCAAAACATTGCTTTCAATTGTTGGGGTTTTTTTTGTTTTTTTTTTTAATATTTCTACTGGTCACAGATGAAAAACAACACAATCCTCACTTCTTCCAAGACCATTTGATGACCTGATGGTGTAATTTCAAAAGCCATCCAAGAGCAACTGAATATGTGAAGAGCTTCAGTCTATAATTTCAAATCGTGTTGGCAAATCCACATACAGTAAAACTAGTATATTACCATCCTCAAAGACATTAGACACAGCAGGCATCACCTATCTAAGCCACTGAAAATATGGTCACAGCAGCTAGAAGATTGACTGCTCTGCTCAGATTGCATCCCACATACTTTAATACTGATACATTCCTTGTCCTGTTTTTAATCAGAAATTGAGAGGGAGAGTAGTCCTGGCTTTTAGAACTTATCCTGTTTCAGAATTGCTGTCACATGTTGGATTTTCAAAGCTTTTCATCTTTCGAAATATCCCGATCGACCTGCATTGCAAGATTTCTCCAGGAGGGAGAAAACTTGTACTCGCTGCTTCTAAACTGCTTTCATTTCCATCCAGGTCACTGTCTTTAGCCAACACAAGCCTCCTAAGTTTGGGTTCCATACAAACCTGCTTCAGACTTTCTACAGAATCTATTAAAAATATCAGAACCAGTGGACCTGCCATCTCAGCAGGTTTGGGCTAGAAAAATACTGCATTTATTAACACTGATGCAATTCCCTCTTTCAAACTACTTGCTCACTAAAATACAAAGAATTCTTTTCAATTTCCTTCACACACAGGCACATCCTCTTGCCCCAAGATGAAAACATCAAAACTTGACATCTCGTTTACTTGCCAATGAGTAAATCTTAGGCACAGTTGCAAACTTGATGTGATTCAGGGGAGGGGATGTCCTGTGGGTGCCCAGCTCTTCAGGATGATACCGAGTAACATGCAACTTTCTTATTCTTAGATAACTTCGCTGAGAGGCAGTGACATGACCCGGGAACTTAAGGCTTTACTTTCACCAGCTTCTCTCTCATAGTTGGTCTAACAATAAGACACAAAATTTCTGTTTTAGCAGTTATCTGTCTAATATTTTTCCTCTTAACTAAATAGGAAGATATCACTTCCTTCTCTTCAAGCCTTCCCCTCAATTGTTATCTGGCTACCAGCAAAGATCTGTGAGAAAGTGTCTCAGAAACAGAGATTTCTGGCATGCCACCTGTTCATAACTCAAATACACAGAACTATATATAAATACATGACATGGGACAAAAATACACACACATGAGGATACTGGGTGGATTATCAAATGCATTCAGCATGCTCCCTATGAGGTCATTGAAAACCCAACTCAGGGTGTCTGATGAGAGTAAATAGGGTGAGGAAAACATATGCATGAGAAAGGCAGAACTGGAGCACAAGCCAGCTTGGAGGAGGTGCTTCCTCTGCATCACATCCCCACTGCGAAACCTCGAAGAATTCATAGGGCAGGAGGTCCCAAACTTTCCAGATGTGTGTCAGAGCCCAGAGAGGTCTGATGGACTTCTCTCTGCCCCGTTCTGATCTCTGCAGGAACAGCAACAATTGACCTTCCAAACGTCCCTTCTCCACTAAGATGTGGATTTTAACCTCCTTTTTAATGAGAACTAGCATCTGGAAACAAGGAAGAGCAGCCAGCATCATGGCAACAGGCCAGCTTTGCTGCAGGCACCCCCAGCTAGCCTGTACAAGAGCATCCATAGGCTACCGTTGGCAGATGGCTTTGGGACAAAATTGTAGTTGATGCCCTTGCCTTTTTCCCCGACGCCACAATCGTCTGTTTGTTCATTATCTTGTGGTGGGACACTTGGGCATGTTGTTTTTGAAGCTGGACTGGTACATTTTCATGCTGCTTTCTCCCCCACGCTGTCCCTTGCATATACATCTACAGGGCAGAAGGGATGCTTAGTGCAAACCAGGACAATGAAAACTGGCCAAGAGATCCCACGGATGAATGCAGCCTGCCACAGCACAGAACTCACTCTGGCTGGCACAGGCAGATATCTGAAAGTTTGTTCTTTCACAGCAGGATTTTAAGATGATCCTGTGAGTTCAGACAAAATGACAAACTCATTTACATGTAAATTGCTTTCGTAGCTTTGCAGAAAGGAAGGTTCGGCAGAGCAGTGTTGGACCCTGCATTTGGCCTGCCTTACATTATAATATAAAAACAATTATAATACAGTAGTACAAAACTACTTTGTACACAAAGCACGCCCTCCCCTGCAAACCCTGGCATGCTTCGGTAGGTCCTACAGCCCTCTAGTCAATAATCACCCTCTCTGCACAGAGAGACATTGAGTGACTCGCCTGAGGCCACAGAGGAATTCTGTAGCAAGTCCAAGGAAAGCTTTGTGGCTCCTAGCTCTGCTTCTTGACCAACATTAACCAGCCTCAAATATATGCAAAAAACATCAAAGCTGACTGTGCCAGGAAGAAATTAAATCAGAAAACAAACAGCAAACCAGCCCTGGGGTATTGTGAGGCCTCCCCGGACTTTGCTGTTTGATCAGGGGAGTTAAGTGTTAAAAGCTTTTGTTATACTTGCATTATGATCACACAGCAATTGTTAGGTTATCTTGTAGGCAGAAAGGGCTGTAAGGAAAGCTGCACCTCCCCTGACAAGGAGTGAAGAGTTGTCATCAAAAGACAATGGGCAGAGGAAGGCTGGGGAATATGTATCTGAAACAACCTGCAGCAGCAGCAGGGGGTAAAGGCTGTGGTGATTTGCTGCAGCGCAGCTCCATGCAGAGACACAACCTGGCACTGAAGAGACGGGCTGGCCTGCACACTGCATTTTGCTCCAAGGGGATCCCAGAGAGAGGGTGTTTTCAAACTGATTTTGATGCTTCACAGTTCGAACCTACCTGAATGGAGGAAGGTTAGCAACAAGAGCCACCAAAGCGAGTCTAGAGGGGAAAATGGAACTGCATTAGGGGACAACCCTGCTGGAACAGGGAGAATAGTTGGCTTTATTGAGGCTGAGACTCCTCTGCTATGCCAGGGCAGTGGAGATCTATGCTTCATATGATTTCAAGCAGCCCTCTGGATTCTGTAGAGGTGCTGAAATTATCCCTGTGAACAAATGATCCTTCCTAGCTTCTCAAATTCTGTACAATAGCAAGGAAAAAATACTTGACAGTATCTCCTTAAAGATAAACACACTGTAAACAGGAGATCTCCCCCGCCCCGGTAGCTTTCTTCCTCCTGCTTGTGCAAAACCAGAGGTTGCGACCTTCCCTGGGGTTCAGGCACAAGGACAGGATGCACGAGAATAAAGTTGCCTCTGTTTGCAGTGATACCATAGCTAATAGCACCAAGACCAACACTTAAAACATGCCTAATTTGAGGGCAGGGAGGATCTGCGTTTGTTTTTCTTGACTGAACTAGAAAGTTCATCTTTAAATCTGTTCAGCTTCAAGCATGTGAGCTTTTGGCCTCCTTTAAACAGGGGAAATACCATTCTGTTTCTGAAAAGAAAAAAAAAATAAAAGCACATGGAAGAACAGTTCTGCAGTCAGTAAAAGTTTGGCTAACAAAAGGACTCCAGAGTCACGTAAAGAACATTTAATCCATGGATTATAGGCTCACACCTGGCAGAAATGTATGTGTAAATACAGGCGTGCAGAGAGTCTACACCCTGGGCTAAGGCAGAGGGGAGTTCTGCAGCTAGGAGAGAGAAAGGATTCTTACTACTAATTTTCATAGTTAAATATTTCTCACTCACACTCACACATACGCAGGCTGTTCCCAGAGAGTTCAGCCTTGGGAAGGATAAAGGAAAGGGCTCAGTTCGGTCTGGGCTGGTGCTGAGTAGCTCCTCTTCTGTTTGCAGTGGTTGTGCAGCAAACTCTTTTTATTTGCAGGCAGAGTTTTTACTGCATTAATTATCCTGTGAGTCACTGGGTAATGGACAGTAACTTGGCTCTCCCAGTTGGTAGAAGAGTGTAATTCAGCTCTAATGCAGTGGGTTGTCGAACACGGCATCTGGCAAGATGGAAACTTTCAGTTTCTTTTCAGGCCAGCTGTACTCCTTTGGAAGTTTAAACTGTAAGACAGTAAAGAGAACCAGTTAATGCATATTGCTGCAACCTGCACAGAAAAAACCGAAATTGTTGCAAAGGCAGGCAGCCTCATGTTATTGTTTTTTAAAACAAGAGGCCACTAAGAAAACATTTCCCGATCAGTATGTTTTGGACAGCAGTGGACATTAGATAATGTGGCCTTTGCGCCTCAGCTGCCAAAGTAAAGTTCTGAACTTTCAGCTCAAGCACTGTTTATTTCGTCAGATGAATTCTGGAGGGTTTCTGCCACCACCACCATTTCCCTTTCCTACCTTCTCCGAAGATTTGGAGCAGAAGTGTCTTCCCCCATGTCCCTTTACTTTCACCCACCCTGGCCCCCAGAGGTGCCGTTTACTTTAAAAGGAGACTTAGAGCAGCTTTCAAACCCCTGCTTATCCAGAGTGGGATGTAGGTGAGACAGCACAGCTCTGCTGGGGGACAGGTTTGCAAATGGCCACCACCTCCAGGAGGACAAACTCTTGTTGCTCTGGCTGGGGAGAGCCAGTGGGACTGCACAGCTTCACAGAGCCATACAACACCTCGTGTTCACACAAGCATTCAGCTGCTCAGGCTGTTTTGCAAACACTGGCTCAAGCACACAGAACTGAGATTTTTTCACCCCAGTCTGGTTTACACAGTACTGGCTCGGGCCAATGTTTCCCAAACAAGGCAAATGCACTGGTCCCATCCTGATGCCACCCCACGGCACCTCACCTTAGGCTAGGAAGTCACTCCAAAACCTCTGATCTCAAACCCAACCATGCAGGGACAGAGCTCCAAGGAGCCTTACCACCAACCCTTTTCACAACCCCATCTGATCAGTGCCCATGCATTCAGACAAGTCTCTCAAACACAGCTGGGGGGGATGGGGGTTGTGTGGGATGTCAGGGGTGGAATCTCTTAGGCTACAAATCTGCCCCATCCAGAGCTGAATGGCAAACAGCTCTACATAGGCATTTCACTCAATCCCAGCCTGAGGGTCCAAAACACCTCTGGTAACTAGTTTGCAGGATGCTTTTGTTTTTAAAACTCTACTGCACCCATAGTGTTGCAGTGCCTTGCACTGTGATATTCCCTTACACCCCGACAGGGCTCACAGGGAGGTATCACACTGGGATCCAACACCACCAGTGACAATCTGACCTGGAGGTAGCTAATTCAGAATGGTTATGGAACAGTTACTCCCTAGGAGTCCTCAGACCCTGGCCAGCAGCACCATAAGCTTCCCAGAGGCTACGTGAACTAGAGAGCTGGTACAAGGGGACAGCAACCTGTAAATCATCTGCCTTTATCCAATTACCTCTCTTCCCGTATGTACATTGTTTCTGAAGGACATTAACGCAGGCCCAGTGGCAGGTTCATGCTAAAGCAGATGCTCTCCAGCTGCCTGCTCCTCAGCAAGGGTGGCTCTAACACAGATTTGCTCCTGAGCTTGCTCCATTTGCAGCTGCCCATGGGGGTAACCTGTAGCTGGTAGCCATTGACCTTAGTATTCAGGGTCTGACCCATGATCTAGGGGCATGGCAGGAGGAATCTTCAGGATAGGGGCTACTAAAACACCCACTCTTTATTCTCTAGGAAACAAACAGCCCAAGTCCCATTTATGGCTGTTATGTCAAGCCCTGTGTACAGCTCATACCACATAATCTAGTGGCTCTGCACTGCCCAGGAAATTCTGAGTTCACTATCCAGGGCATGTGAAAGATACTCAGACAGATTATTTCACTTAATTTCACAGAATCACAGAATATTCTGAGTTGGAAGGGACCCACAAGGATCATAGAGTCCAACTCTTGAACAGCATCACTGCCTCCCTGGCGGGAATCAAACCCCTGGTCTCCCGGGTGAGAGAGGGGACACTCACCACTGTACTAAAGTGGATTTTCTACTTAACACAGGTGGCTCTTTATGCAGCAAAGGAAAGACTCTCCTTGCAGCATTTTGTTCTACCACATGAACATCATCAGCAACGGTCAGGGCTGCTGAGGAATGCCTTCAGTTGGCCCAGCCCAGGATCCTGCAAGTTACAAATCCTTGGAGGAATCTGGATGCTGAAAGATCACATTTCATCTCAAGTATTTTCCTTTTTATAAACAGCAGTGGTTCCAAATCAATCCTCTTGGAGAAGCCATCCTTCACATTTGTTTGTTTTTCACTTTTTAATTTAGCAAAGTCACAGTAACTCGGAACCGAACACCCAGTCGCTGTGCCAGGAGCTGCCATGCTCTTTGCCTCTCAGTGGACAGGGAAGGAACATGAGCCATCCAAAGCCTTAACTAAAGGGTCTTCAAACAAAAGTGCTCCTGGGCTTCCATCTCACTAGCAAAAATGAGCTTTGGATTAGGTTTAACTGGATAAAAACTGGCCTGAAAGCCACGGCACAGCCAGCAGCCTGCTCTCCCCACTTACACAGCGAAGAACTCCCTGGCATTAAGTCAACTCTGGATTAAACAATTAGAGCCCTGCGATTTTCCTGGGGGGAGGGAAGCAGGGCAAGGGATGGAAGGGCTGCTCTGTAAGCCAACTAAAGTTTCTTTAGAGTCTGCAGGGAGCTGTAAAAAATGGGATTAAAAATATTACATGTCATTTCTGCCACTGCTCTTTGAAGTCAAGCAGAATATTTATATGGCATGCATGGGAGACGGGGTGTTAAATGTTCCCCAGGAAGAGATCACATGGCAGGGGGAAGTTTAGTACCATACAGCAAAGCTTTATAAAGCTCCCTTGGTTGCTGTTGTAACACTTCCAGGCTGGTGATGGTCCTCTGCACCCCGTGCAGGGGCAGCAGGTGAAGGCCAAATAGCAGATGTGAAAAAGCTCCCACCTGTTTCCAAAACCAGAAAAAGAGGCCCATATAACATTGTTCAGCAATAAATTTTCTGCCACCACTTCCAGCTGTTCTGAAAGTGGGGAAGATGATGTCCTTGGAGATGTTGGCAAGGACACATCTATGCATGCCATGGAGGAAACCCTGCCACCTTGCCCAGGGGCTGCACTGCTTTGATTTGGGGTGCTCAGATACCATGTTGGGAAAGATGCTGGTGGAAAGGAAATGCAGAGTCTCCCTTAATACCTATCCCTGTTCTGTATTTCTTGCAATCCCTTCTCTCAGTGCCTCAGTTCACAGAAGATGTGAAGGTTTAGCAAGGCCTCAAGTCTATGGGGCAGGGCCGCAGCCTACAAGCTGAGGGGAGGATCAAAGGCAAACTGCAGGATGGGCAGAGCTCTCTGGGACACTACATGGGAACGATGCAGCCTTACTTCCTCTGGAGAATTCAGGTCTTCTAAATCTTCCAGCATTCGCTCTACGAACTCTTCAGTCAATAGGATCTGCAATGGAAATAAAGTAGTTTATGCCTTTACACTCTTAGTTTTAGCTAATTGCAAGAAAACAACATGAGTTCTGCAGAGAGCAGACTGTACAAACTCACTCCTTCCCCTATGTCCTTCCTTCCTGCAATGCAAAGGTTTGAGGGCAAGGAGCTCCTAACTTTGCCGTCCAGCCCAACCACTGAAAAAATGTTGAAATTGTACAGTAATCTTTTTTGACCCTCAATTATCTTCCTCAGCCTAAAATTAGAGGCTCAGCTTCAGACAGATAGAGTGGGGAAGGAGGAAAAAGGGTCAAGATAACTGTTGGAGAGACAGTGGGAGACAGCCACTTTCATCTATCTGTTGAAGCTAAGCTCACAGTTTAATCAGGAAACAGCAGTGCAGGAAGAGCCTGGGACCTGTACAGAGCTCATGCTCTGGGCACAGAGAGGGCTCTTTCCCCAGTGCAGCACATTGCTCAGATGAACCAGATGTTGGGTATGGGAGGTGCTCTCAGAGGTGCCCATGCCAGGCACCTCCATGTTGGGATGGCACATGCCTATCTTGTGTGCCTGTCATGAGAAAACTTTTGGATCACTTCAAAACCAGGTTGGCAAAGCACAAAGCAGTCCCCAAAACTAGCTGCTTTCAAATCAGAAGTCCCAGATGAGGGCCAGGACCCCAACTTCCTGGAGACCCTCAAGTCACAGAAACCAGAGGCACTATGGGGGAAATCAGACCCAGGAATTCAAGCAGAGGAACTCCCACCCTGTTTAAAAAACCACGTGATAGCCAAAAACAAACACATCCTGCCCTCTTCACAACAGCCGCAAAGGCCAGAGCTCCAGGCAGGACAGCTGGTTTGGCACAGGAGCAGAGACGGCAGTGCAGGACCAGGCAAACATCCCCACGCAGTGAGGGGGCCTTAGAGCAGCATTCCTGGGAGTTAGGTTGCAGCAGCATCCAGTGGGTTATTATTGCAAATTTAGCCTACAGGTTTATTTCTTTTCCCCAACCCTCCTTTCCTTCCTTCAGTCCACCCTTTCCTCCATCTCTGGCATTACTTTCCACCCTGAAGCAACCACCATCCCCATGCCCCCTTTCTCACACCTCTTTTTCCCTGTTCTTCCCAGCCATGAGCCACAAGATTCCAGAGAAGGAATCTCTCTAGCTGTAACACTGGTGGAGCTAAGTGCTCAGCTGCACTGCTCCCCAGCCCACATCTGAAGGGGGCAGCCAGGCTGTCCCATCACCATGTAGGAGGCTACATCCTGTGTCCACCAACTGCTTGGTGCCAGGAACATCAGTGGAAAGCAAGCGACTACCAGGATGCCATGGGCAAGTGGAAGTCTCTGGGCTCCACTTGGCAATGCATAAGTAGGACTATTGGACAGACAGAGAAAGGGAAGACTTTGGTCTTCCTTTGTTTGGCAAGAGATCCAAACCCACCAAATCCAAATCCAAGAACTACCAGGTGTCAGCAGCCCTCTCCTCTCAACTTTGCCACCCTGCTGCTATTACACACAGATTTTCCAGGAGATGAGGGAACCACAACCTTCCTTCTCTACTACATTCTTCTCTTCACTTAACTTCAACCTGCAGCAGGCTCCAGCGTGGGGTTTATGACTAAGGTGCTCAGTATGTGTGCAGGCACCTTCACCAGGCCTTTTTAATCATACCTTGAACCTGAAAAAACCCTGCTTCAGCTAGGAGCCAGGAGCTTGCTGCTTTGGACAGGACTCTACAACCTGGCACCAATCTGCAGTTTGGCAAGCTGAGGAACATTGCACTGAAACACGCAGTACCACTGCAACGTACTGCAGTCTCCTTGCAGGGGCCTGTAACTGTACTGCTGTTGAACTGGAGACACGCGTTTGCTGACTGTTTACAGGAGGAGGGAGACCAAGTCTGAGGCAGGAGGGCAACCTGATCACTCAGCTCAGAAGGAAGAGCTGGGGCTCTGCACAGAGCAGATCGCTTTCTGCAGAGGTGCAGTCTGCAGTGGGGTGAGGGAATGAAAACAATTTGGCAGACATCAAAATCTACGGAACAGCCGGAAAAAGGAGGAGGAATTGGTATTCACAGCAATCAGGCCAGGAGGAAATGAATATTCAGCCATCTACGATGAGAAAAAATGCCAGAGGTTGGGACGGGTGAGAGAACAGGAGTGAGGAGCTGCATCTTTGGCAGACAGACTAGAAGACAAGTGCAGCAGGAAGACCTCTGGGTGCTCCCAAGGTGGCAGAGGCAGGAGAGAAATGAGAACCATGTGTGCGAGGCAGCCAACTGCTCTGAGGCTGGAGGAAAATAAGACAGGGTATGCAGGGGTAAACAGCAAAGGGTGGAGAGTGAGAGGACAGAACATATCCTGGCTAAGCCACAGATTCCCAGAGTATGGACAAACCTACCCAGAGCACTATGGTTATGACTGAAATGGGCGCAATGCCTTGAGATGGCTAAGCCCATCTGCAGCCCCCTCTCTGCTTTTAGGTAACCCAGCTGAAAAAAATCCCCACATTTCACTAATGAGCTGGATCCCTGCAGGGTCTGAAAAGTGGAGTGGCACAGGAGCCCACAGCTCAGCTGTCTGGTGGACTGTGTTTGAGGGCTCTAAGCAATGGCAGCCTGCTCTATGCAGCACATGGAGGAAAGATCACAGTCTGCAAGCCCTGCATGGACAGTTAACTTTGGTGGAGGGCAGGCATCACAGTGCTGGTGTAACCAAATGTACAAGCAGCCACGTCTCTTAACACAGGAAGCTGGCACTCTTGAGCTCTCCTGAGGATGCAGGGGGAAGGCTTGTGCCAGCAGCACATCAGCTGCTGAGGAGGGTTTGGAAGCAAGAGGTATTGTCATCCTAGGTTCGTGTCAAGACGCGATTTCTCCTGTTAGAAGTAGCCCAATCAAAATGGCCCAAGAGCACTAAGGCTCATAGATGAGGCTGCCATCCTCACCTGCAATCAGCAAAACCACCTTTATGCTGGTGAGTGAGTCTTATGGAGAAGGATGAGAATAAATCCAATCCCATCTCAGTGTTCCTCACTCACAACATTTCACATTTCCAGTTCTTGTAGCATGCCTGCTCCTGCACAGTATGGTACCCCATTACATTAACACACACACGCACATTATATGTGTATGATATTAAAGGTGACATTCCCAGAAAATAAACATGACAGACTGCCATTGCTCTAGGCACCTAATTTAATTTCCTCTGGGATTTAAACCTTAGAAGCTCAAATTAAACAAATAGGCCCCGCTCACTTTATACTTCAGACCTGAATCTAGAGTTTTCCTCTGATGCTGTTAACTGATCTTATCAACAGGACACTGCACAGAGATCACAATGATGAAGCAGCTTACCCCTTCCCAAAGGAAAACAGAGCCTTGCCGTTGTGCTGCAACCATGGGAAAAGCCAGTGCAACCTGGAGGGCAAATGAAGCCATCCCATGTGCACTGAATAAACCTTTTCTCCCATGAAATCTCTCAGCTGGTGCTGAGGAAGCAAAGGAGTGGTCCCAAGCAGTGGCGGGTGTCCTGGGTGCCACAGCAGCCCAGTGCTCGCAGCACTGTGTTTTCACAGCCCTGTGCAAACACTCCACCAGCCCAGCCTGCCAACGCTGGTTACAGGGTGCAGCTCAGCATTTGCAATGGCTGTTTGCAGTATGAACAGTGAACAGCCTTGCCAGCCAGCTGTGGGTGTCTGAAACCTCTCCTTGGGCGCTGCACAGTCCTGCTTGCACCAGATCTCCCTGATCTGACCTAGAGAGGCCGAGACACGTGCTACCTCCTTGCTAGCAGATCTAGATTCCATTTGCTGTGTGTTTTGTGGCACTTTCATGCTTGAAAGATGATGACTCGACAAAGGGTTTTCTATCAGAGGTACCTACCGCATGGCTGAGGTCCGAAGTGTGGGTTCTCACCACTTCACTAACAGCTGCATGTGTCCAGACATGTTACAAAATACCACGCTAGGCTGTCTCATTCAGGTGGATCTGTTCAGGGCTGTCTCCCTCTCGTGGCAAGTCTCACCTGAGCTTGCTGAAATCTATTTCTTACATACAGGACTTACCTATGGTCACCTGGAAGAGTTTGTGTGGAAGCTTTCAGTGTTGAAGCTTGCATACCCACAGCTGGTTGAGAAACCTGTACTATGACTTGTTACGGGTACATGGTTGCAAGGGTATGAAAATAGGTGAAATCGAAAAATATACACAAGGTCAGGAGCTCCAGATGAGTTTGGCTGATTTGGGAAGCAACTAGTGCTTGGTAGAACATTAAAGACTTTATAGTCAATTTACAGGTACCACCCCACAGTTAACACACCATCTCTCAATACAGGGTTCAACACTCCCATGAGGGCTCGAAATTGCCAGCTCAGAAAACACTGCTGAGACCAGAGGTCACACCAATGTTGAATGCCAGGCACAGCTGGGAAGACTGATGAAGGAAGACCCTCAGAAGCTGAGCTAAGAATCAAGGTGCAACTCTGCCCAGCTTCAGGAAACATACTTTGTCCAGGGCAAGACATGAACAATTGGCCCAGGTACAATGAAGCATAGGTGCTTTTACTGATAATAAATTAATTTTCTTGCCTACCTAGGAGAAAACCAAACAATCCCACACATTGCCATAGTGCTTTGTTTGTATTAAATACTGCCTCTTGCTTTTCTAGCAGGTTTGTCAAAGAAAGAAAACCATGTTTTATTCGTTCTGGATGTAGTACAGAGGTGGCTTGTACTGCCCAACCAGAGAAGGTGGGGATACATCGAAATAAACCCCTATGTAAACCATACCAATGCTTCTAAGAATCCATCAGGTACTGTGCCTGGAACAGGTGGAGCAGTTGTATCCTCAGCCACATGTCATCTTTTACATCTGCAAATACCCAGCAACTTTTAAGACTCCTTTGCCCTGAAAATGTTTCAGCTTAGCTCTTGTTGGTAGCACAGCAAAAAGTGAAGTTAAAATGCGTCAGCATTTCCCACTGAAATTCCCACCAATAAAATCCCCTGATGAATCACATGTTGTACCACAGGCGTCCCCAGCCCATGTCTCTGTTGTCCCCTTCACCTGACTTTAGAAAGGTGTTTTGCTGAGCACTGTTTTGCTCAGACTACAAGTGGTTCAGGGCAGAGGCCTTGTCACATCATTGTTCTACATCATGCTCAGCCTTGAGGCTGTCAGAAGAAGCCACCTTGCTGCCTGCATCCACCACAGCCCTCACGACAGCCTCAGAGGTGCCAGTATTGCAACAAACACCTTTGATGGGAAATTCCACTGTTGCTCTTCCAGGAGATTCACAACCCTTTCTTGTAAAGGAGAAACATCCACTCACAAGTGCCCCAGGGCATCAGGGCACCTATTGCTTCACTCTGTGATGTTACAATCCCAGAAGAGGAAGTATATGATGACACTGAAAGATTCTGACCTTGTGGAATCTCTCCATGACATTCCCAATTAAAAGGCTGATCCTGAAGACCTGAGATCCTTAGAACCCAGACTGATGAGATCCATTGTGCAGACAAGGCTGCTTTGATTCAACACATAAAATTTGACTCAGTTAGACAGAGGGCTGATTAGGGAGCCAAAACAAGCAGTAACAATCCTTTCAGAGAGAAAAAGCAAAGGAAGAACAGGCATTTCAAGGAATGCTCTAAGTGGGTGGAAGAAAAACCTATACAAAGTAGCCAAAAATGTACTTTGAGTGGCAAGGGAGGGGCATTCGGTGGCAGCATAGACAGTCAGCTTAAGAAAGATGAAAGAATTTGACTCACACTAAACTAGCCTGGACAAAGTACTAGAGTAATGTCAAGGTTTGAGGCAATTTGGGGCTGAGAATTGCAGGAGAGTTGATAACAGGAGGCTCATAATGTCCTAACAGGACATTTCTACCATAGAGTAAGTTTCTCTCAGCGTCTCATTCAGCAGTGAGGGGGAAGGACACAAAGGGATAATGCAGTGAGGTGTTGGGGAGTGCTTGGGGAACATGATACATTTACTGGAACAGTGTTACTTTAGATTTGCAAGAATGGCCCAAGGTAAGACATCCATAGTATCATAGTATTGACAAGGTTGGAAAAGACCTCAAAGATCATCTAGTTCAACCTATAATCCAACTAAATCCTAACATCCTAACACCCAAAAGATTCTGAAAAAAAATTTCTTGAGGGGACACACACAACTGCTTCGGAGAAGAGCAAGCTGCATTGTACAGAACTTAAACCAGCTTCTGGGTGTTGCCCTTAAAATTACAATGCTAGACATAATACCTCTATTCAAGTTTGGGGAGACAAAAATCAATCCTACCTCTCTGAGAATGGACTTGACCCACAGCTGCCACATAGAAGTGAGCATCGCGAGCATCAGAGTAGCTCTTTCAAATGTTGCTTTGAACCTCTGCTGCTGCCACTATGCCAATCTGCATAAATGATTTAGCATGTGGTCCAGCAGAGAGAAGAACCAGATGTGCTCATTTACAGGGGAATGTCCTGACTCTACCGGAACAGAGTCATTCCCTTGTGCACTCTGTCTCTGTGACTAATTCAATGTTTTATATGATGTGGAACAACTCCAATTGGATGAGCTGAGGAAGAACCAAAATACACTATAGCTGTAGTGTCCATAAAACAAAGAAATAGAAATAGGAGTCCAAATTAAAGAAATAAAATGAGTTTCTCATATCCTACGCAAGTATTATATCCCTCAAATATTGATTAGAGAAGGCAAAAATTCTAACAACTACAACCCTATTCTGCAAGACCACATTTTCCCCCGTTTTTCTTGAGGGAAACTTTCTTATTTCTGGTTTCATTCAACATAAAAGGATTTTATTTCAGCTTTTGGTCTCTTTAAGGCTTTTGTTTCAGTAAGAAAAACTGAAAATATTTAAAGATTGGGCTCAGTCTGATCTTCTTTCCCAGATTTTTCACTTAAGTTGCCAAACCAAAAGAATGGATCATCCCTCATGACCCTGCTCACAGTAATCCCCCCTCTGCTGTGACTGCCAGCATAGATAGCACATGTTGATAGTTCCTGCATGCTGGATGCTTCCCAGGGCTTCTATGTACCTATCCTGCCTACAGGCACATTTAACAAATTCTATGAGAGGTTTGACCTTGCTGTCCTAAGCCGCAACTTATTTTTCCATGCTGGATGACTTATTTTGATTTTTTTTTCTAAAGGTTTTTAGGGAAAAAGGAATCAAGAGAGGCGTTTTGGAAAAAGTGTACTTTGACAGTACTAGCAAATGTTTATGATCATTTTGTTGCAAAGCACAAGAATTACCCCTTCCAAGAAAGGTGATGAAGATTAGCAAACAATGTTCTGGATTAAAAGGGAAAATCTTTCTCCTGATCATGAAAATGAATTACTAATTCGGAAGCCTCTGAAAGTACTGTTTGTCCATAACCTTTCCAAGAAATGCAGAAAAATGTACTGAAGAGCCCTTCCTCACTGAGCATGTTCCAGCCCCAGGCAGCTCTGCCCCAAACACAGGGCAGAAGTAGGTGGAGGAGTTCCTCTGATCATCCCTCTAAATAGTGAGGGATTGCTATGTCACGAGGCACATCAGGACTAAAGGCAGGGAAACTCCAGTGCTCTCAGCATTTCTGCTGGAAGTCAGGCCATGTGGAGGAGGAGGAGAAGGAATTTGCCAACTTGAGTGAAGGGGAGGAGAGGAAAGCAGAGGTGAGCCAGGATGAAGGGAAGACAGACACATAAAAACAGGATGATGGGCAGATCAGAGGCCAAAGTGGAGGCAACACAAAGGGCAAGGAGAGCGGAGAAGCCCATTTCCACAGCCTCAGCATCCACATGGTGTCAGATGGATATTGTGAACATACTGACACGGAAGGCGAGCAAAGAGAAACCCCAGCAGTGACTGGTGCCAGAGGGTAATAACCCCCCACTGCTGTGGGCTCCTTGGCTCACAGAGAGACACAGATCTTGTGCTGAGAATCAGGGGGTGCCCAGTGCCAATGAACCATAGCTTCCATCTGCCTAACAGGATTCATCCTGAAACCAAGCAAATTACCAGGAAATAAATCCTGTGCACTCAGAGACCAGTGACACTGAGCACACAAAACTTTGGAAACTGCTGCAGAGATCCTGCCATGATAATTTGGCCCCAACATATGTTTGCCTCATGAAACAAATCTGTAATAACAGGATCACTTGCAGTTTTTCTCCCACAAGACCTCTGCCCTGCTCATTCCTCAGGATGGTTCTGCTCACTGAATGCAACATTAGTCATATTTTTTTTTCATTATCATTCAACTTGCTTCCCCATTCTCTCCCACTCTCTTCCCCTTTATTTAGTATGCTCCATCCAACTCCTGCCAGCATGGATAATACTGGAAGTACCTCATCTTACTGCCTTTCCCACACTCATAGCCTCTGATGTGCTTGGCCTCACGTTTCTCTGAGGCGGGGAAGCACTGCTCTCTGTACAGCAAATGGGGGATGGAGGCTGAAAGAAGCTAAGAGACTTAAAGTCACAGAAAAATTCTTTAAGAGCAGGAAGCTGAACATGGGCTTTTGACATGGCTCTTAGGCTGACTCACTGCCCCAGAGAGACCCTTTCTCTCTCCTGACCTGCAAGAACAAATTTTCATCTCTTCCTGAAAGTGTTTCTGGTGGAGCTGGAATACCTGGCAAGCATTGAATTCATGACATCCTTCACAGAATGACTGGAAGAAGGTGTCCCTGAAGAGACATAGGAAAATGAGTGAAGAGAAAACTGAATCTGAACGTCTACTTCTTGTGGGTGCCCATCTCAAGACTTGCAGGTCCCTGTTTTCCCGCTGACTCAGTCCAGCAGGTCACAGTGGTATCTGCAGGGGAAAACCCTCCTGGATTCCTCCTGTCACTGGGAACACAGATCAGACCTCAGGTCTTGAGCAGGGCATCTAGAAAATGAAGAGCATCAACTACCTTGCCAGGTGAGAAGTTTTTAGCTTAAGACACTGGAATAGCATCAAGCAAGAAAAGAGTAGTAGAGGCAGAAACAGGAGCCAATTCTCTAAGGCACTATTTAACAGGCTTTTCTGTAAGACTATGATTTTTCTGAAATTACCTGCCTCATTCACTACACTCCTTCCAATTTTGACAAACAAATCAAGTGGAAATCCTATAAGCAAGAGCCTACTTTACTCCACACTCCTGATTCAGCCTCCAAAAACATTGCATGTCTGCACTGAATGAGGCAGGCATACTTTGTTAAAAATAGGTATGATCCTTCAAATAGATATTATGTTGAAATACACGTGTAATAGGGGCAAGGCTAAAGTGCAGAGATATTCTTAAATTCTGTGTGCTAGATTTTACAGTTAATGAGGATTCTTTAACTATAGGTTTGTTTTTACCTGCACTGCATTGGCTCGTATGTCAGAGTCTGCAGCAATATCTGATGCATAACATGTACGTTGCACATGATCAAAGACTTGACTGTCATCTTCTTCCCTAGAACAATGACTGCCTAAAGCATCAGGAGCAGAAATTATCTAAAGGTAGTGTTAAACAAACCTCCTTCTCCCCTCTGGGGAGAGTAAGCAGTCCAGGTGAGCAAGGTGGGAGGGGAGAACAGCCTGCTTTGTGCTAGACGGGCAGAGAGCTCCACATAAAAGCAGAGGAGCTTTGCAGAAGCATGTCCTGACTCCCATCACTGGAGACTTAATGATGGTAATTCCCAAAGGATGATGCATGCTGACAGGCTTTGACACAAACTACCCCAGGATAATATTAATATGTATTAAAGGCTCAGGCAACTTTATTGGGAAGGGCTTGATCAGTAACACATTTCAACACAGCGACTCTATCATCTGTCGGAACAAAAGTAAGGGAGGGAGGGAGAACACACGCACAACCTCACCTTGCTTTGGGAATGTTTTAGAGATAAACAAGGTTGATCTGTGATGAATTGCATGCTTGGCACAGCTCAGACATTGGACCAAGAACCTTGGACGCTCCACCACAAACATGAATGTCACCGTGAGGCAGTTTCTGTCAGAGTCTGTGTGTATAATCAGCATCCTTAACCCTCCAATATGGGGTCAGACATTGCACAGCCCTTCCCTCTGCACCTGGGACATCTATCCTTTGGAAAGGAGAGAGGAGGTGCTTAGGAAGCAGTGTGGGGGCTCTGCTGTCACAGCACTGGGGGAAGGGGGAGTGGAAGAAAGAACCGCGGAAGCCTTTGATCGTGTGTAATGTTAATGCAAGTGTTACACATCAGAGACTTTGCCACAGTAACTAGCATATAAACAGGAGTCTAGTGTTAACAAGGAGGACTTCTTGAATATGTTTGTACATTTCTGAGTTAAAGCAATTTCCCTATTCAACAATACATGACACAGTGGAAGAAGTTCAGAAATAAACCAGCCTGACATGCTTAGACCTTTAATAGAATTTAGCTTCTTAGAACTAATTAAATGTTACTTAAATGAAAAAAATAATTTCCAAGTACTTGGGAAAGGTGCCAGTTTGACAGCTCTGGAGAATGAAATAATCTAATCATTCCCAGAGCATGGGCAGCAGCAGGACAGGCTTCCCCTACTAACATGCCTTAAACGTGACCTGGAAAGGTTGTTGATAGAAATGGGCCATTCAATCTCTGTGGTCTAATGACTCCTTGCTTTTTCTGCTGAGATTGCTGAAATGGTTCCCGCTGAGTACCAGCTGCAGTGGTGATATGGACACCTGTCTGGTAGGAATGGCATTGGGACCTGCCAAACTCCTGTCATTTGCCAACCCTCCACCGGAGCTCAGCGACTCTCAGCTCATTGCTCAGCCTGTGCAGCGGGGGCTGATAGATGTCCCACCTTGGACACACTCCATTCCAGCCTGTGAGATGTAAACAGGAGGTACTGTGTTTAGTCTGCAGGTTTGGGCTTTCACTGCACCAAAGCTCAAGCTCAAGAGAAGTCAGTCTCTGGTCGCTGCCGAGTTGAGGATGGGATTTTTAAGGTTCTTATTTCTCCCTTAAGATTGGGAAAAAGTCCACAGAAGGAAAAGCTTGGTATGTCTCCTCGATAGTTCCTCCATTTATTTGTCTTTCCAACGAGCCCCTGCATTGCAGTGATCTGCTTTCAGCCACCAACTCTCCTTGGAGCTCCTCACTGTGCCTGGGGTCCCAAGCCCAGGAGGAGAAAAATCCTCCCTGGGCCTTGCTGTGAAAGCTTAGCAGGGCTTGCCAACTCAGGCAGCCCAGGCTGCAATGGACTAAACGAAACACAGCTTGCCTCCTTGGAAATTTTATGCACCACAACTTCTTTTACTGCTGAAGCAATGCCACATGAACCTCCCCCTCCCCTGGTCCCAACACCACAAAGAACTGCTGAGCACAGATCAAGCCTCCTGCTGCGTACTAAGCCAAGAGCCTCAGACACTCCCACATGTATCGCACAACCGTGTGCTACTCCTGTTGTCCCATACCGCTTTTAGCCTCCTTTCCTCCCCACCCAACCTGTCCTTTGTACTCAATACAGGATGGAGTAGGGCCCAATAGCAGAGCAGGTCACACCAGATGAGAAGATCCAATACATGGAGAAGTGAGGGAACTTGCCTCTCCCTACCATCAGAGACAGTAAATCTTCACCTTCCCAACCCACCTACACCAAAAATCCTACACATTTTTCAGCACCAAAGTAACAGGCATGAAAACAACCAGGTTCATAAGGGTTAACATGTCTGAATGGTGACATAATTATTGCCATTCTTCACTGTTCAGAGGTTACTTGACTACTCTACACATCAATACATTTCGAGATGTGATGTAAATGCAAACAAACACTCATGTTTGGAGTTAACACAATCACAAAATCCTGTGTATCATGTGTTGGCAAGCACAGGAACCAACAGCAAATGACGCACCCTGACCCTTTGCTGTTAATCATTACAGGAGCTTTGCACTTTCCAGCCAGTACAACCAAAGCACAAAGGCTCTCTGAAAATCCCTACACACAAGATGATTCTGGCCAAGATCAGCTCCTTTAAAAGTCATACAGATTTCAAGGTATGACGTCCTCCAGACACATGAACACGAGCCGTGGAAAGCCTTGAAAAAAAGTCACTGAAAGCAAACTGCAACACTGCAATGCTAAAACAAACCTCTGCCTTCAAAAGAGAAGGGGAAGCGGGAATACCACAGTAACAATGAAGGCAGAAACTTACTTCACACATAGTTCCTCAGAGATGGGCTTTTCTGCATTAACACATTCCCCCCAAGCTTTTTTATTTTCACTATATGTTTATAACCGTGAAGAAATTCAAGAGTAGAATAGCACTATGCTGTCATATCATTAGTGCATTACTGCCTCATAGAGCTGACCCTAAATACCAAGCAGATGGCAATTTTCCAAGGAAAATCTGAGATACCCAAAACATCTGGGTGCAGAAATGTGTGGGTGCTTCAAGCCATCATAAGCTTTTGTCAAAGAATCAATAGGAGCTAAAACTGAAAGAAGCAGTGCTCTCTGTGCTGCTCTCCTTGTTAGGGATGATGTCAAACTGAGATCTTGGCTCTGCAGGATCACAGTCCCACAGCTTTCTAGCTCTTCCGCCCTGGCTCCATTCTTGTTTGGGTCATTCCACTCTGCCTCCCCAAATTCCTTTCTGGAAGAAATTAAGAGTAAATACAGCCTGTAAAGTGTTTGCCAACTCCAGGAAATGCACACTACAGTATTCACAGATGATTTTGAACTTTCCAACCACTTATCAATTCGAGTTCCATTAATATAAATAGTAACATTTCATCATTATTTTTTGAGTCCATAATTACTGAAAATAATAGTATGCAAGAGCTATGAGAGACGTTGCAGCAGAAAATACGCATTTGTTACACTTTTAAACCACATAAGCCCTTAGCAGGATCATTTTTAGGACATAGTAAAGGAGGAAGGGGGAGAAACAGGAAGGAGGCTTTCTCACTTGTAACCAAGGTCCATGTGCTGCATAGGGGTGCTCCTCTGTAGCAAAGGCTCCTTCTACTCCTGTTGATACAAATGTGATTGCTGTGTCTCCTGTAATACTTTTATATGTAAAGTGCCGTCCATGTAAGAGCCTTCCCCTGGGGAATTAAACATAGGTGCATGAATTGAAAGGGTGTGCATGGCATCCAACACAATGATGAAGATACATCACTATAGTTTCTGCCATCAGCACGGGAAACCATTTGGAAGTTAGTAACTGTTAATTTTTCATGAATAAATGAATAATTTGCTCCATAAAGCAGGTCACAAGTCTCCTTTTGAGGCAGGGAGCTACCCCTCACCTCCCTCCTTAATCTCAGGGCCTTGTTACTAGAAGCCATCTAAATGCCAGTGCAGCCTCCTCCCCAAGATGAGGTGCTGATGTATTTAAGGGCCTGGTACTGCCAATCCTTGACTAAGATAAAAACTGCAGAAGACAATCCAGGCTCCACATCACATGGGAATGTGATGATGCATTTCTAAGAAGGCTCATCACTGGAGGCAAACTTAGTTACTGTGACAATACCTTGTAATCAATTGCCCTGGTACTTGACAAACCTGTCATTATTTAAGCAAATGCCTAGAAAATACACATACACGACCATTTACAGTATCACTTCCCCTCTTTTCATTCAATGGAAAAAATCATGGCTCTGGCATTTAGGGTCAGAACATGAGTGACACTCGTGCCTGGCTTCTAACATGCAGGAGGAAAAACTCTGGGTTTTCATTTAGTGCCTAACAGAGTCATAGTTGCTTGATGAGTTAGAGCTGGTCAGCTGAGCTGTGGTAACTGATCAGGACAGACTGTTTACACATTTGTGATGTAAAATAAAGTATGTCTGTGTTAACTATCCCATTGGTTTCTCAACGGGCACAGGCAAGTGTGCACCTGCTGCTGATAACTCTGATACTACCAACATGTAACTCGTTAAGCTGAAGTAACGCGATCACCTACAATTATTTGCCTCTACTCCACAGTTCATGCTAAGGACTACAACATTTGCACAGGTATTTTTAAAAACAGTGCTGACTGAAATGATGGAAAACTAGAAGGCAGTGACAAGCACAGCCTCAACCTCTGAAAGACACTGTGTATGCATGCAATGTTTTGCTCCTTCAGTCATGTAAATGACATAATTTGTCCTATCCCCACAATTCTATGCATAAACTGACTGCAAACAGGCTTTGCAGAACCACATATCTGAGTTTGTAAGTGAGAATTAACTTAAGGGATTTCTTTGACAGAGTATGTTAAGACATCCCTTCTTTATCACAGAGTTGCTAGCATTAGACTAATAAAAAAACCCCTTATACTAACCCTGTCCTGCTTCAGCACTTAAAATACACTGGAGGACATAAAAAGAATGAGAAATGATCTTACCATGATGAACACACATGCAAAGAATCATCTGTTTCCAATGTGTTTTGGCAAAATATCTCAGCTCTAGCCTTTACAGATCCATTGCATGCATGTCTGTATGGTGAAACAATGCCACAAGGCAAAAGCAGCGCGTTAGCACAAGCTGAGGAGGACGGCTTCACTCACCTTAGACAAAGGGGAATGAGTGCTCCGGACTCCTGGTTAAATTTCAGGTGTACACTCTCCAGCTGTCTCGTGCGTATCAGCTCATGAGGAACGATGGCTGCCGAGCTCTCGCTTTCCAAACTGTCCTTACGGCTTCTAAGAGAAGAAACAAAATGCACATGTTCAGGGTCCTGTGTGCTATTTCTGCTGTGCTTCAGAGCAAATGCAAATATTGAAGGACACAGAAATGAGCTGTTATGAAGACACATCTGAGTTTTCATCACCCCTACAGAGACAGCCTCCCTCCGACTACCAGTCCCATCTTGATTTGACAACCTAGGACCTGAATTGATGCATACATGTGGTGTATGCCTTTCCAGTACAAAAGAAATAAACTTCCTGGAAAGAACAGGAGGAAAACTACACTCTCTAAACCCCCAAACTCTAGAAAATGGTTCTGAAGAATTACGAGGTGTGGCCTCCCTCCTGCTTTTGATTTTTCTTCAGGATTTTTCAGACAGTGACTTCCAGGAAAGAGTTGTCTAGTCCTTTGTGCCTTTGCTCAAATATCTTTGAGGTCTGTGGCATCCCTATAATTGTGTTCAAATAATTTCTTCGCACAGCTCAACCAAAAGGTTTTGAGAATCGCCTGCTTCCACCAGGATCAAGTGGAACAGCCAAAAGATGGACTCTTAATGTGATGAGTAAGAGATTCACAGACTTTTCCCCTTGTCAGTGGGTCTGCTTTAAGACAATGGCAGCTTTGCTTTCTTATTAATTCATTTCTGCAAGACCAGCATATTCTGAAGCTACGACTAAAGGTTATGTTGTTACATGATTAGGAACTTTGCCAGACTAAATCCTCTAGATAATAAAATGATCTGTCTCAAAATACTTGACCATAAACACTTTATATGTTCAAAGAGCATGAGTGTGATCCCTTACTTGACAGTTCAGAACAAAGAATGAAGGACAGGGCGGGTTAGGAATTTTATGGATGATATGGATCGAAGTCAAGTGTCTGATATGTGATTTAAATTTTTGCACCTGGCATTCCACATGAAGTTAACAGAGGTAAGACTTTGTTAAAACAGTCTATATAGTACAGGATGCCCAGAGGAGAGGGAGAGGGAAAACAGGAGGGAACTGAGATGCTATATTGCAATGTGTCTCTATTGTGCCAGACAGAGCAAAAACCAAAACAGGCTATCAAGCTGTGGCTCTATTTGGGAACACTCTTAAAACAAGTCTGGATCCTTCCTCCATCCAAGTTGAACCATCTTTAATGTACATCTGGAAATGATTGTAAAGAAACAGCTTGACCCTCATGAGCTGACCTAGATGACACCTTTACTTGATTTTACCTTTGAGTGTTATCCCAAAATTACTCCCATCAACCACACACATAGTAGTGCAAGCTCAGTGTGACTTCAAGTGCAGATCAGCCTGTTGCTTCTGCCAGGTCACCTAGTCCCAGGTGAGCCCTTCACCCAGGCTGCTGAGCCAGCCACTGAAACAAGCTAAACCCTGATATCTCACGGTGCAAGCCTGCAAACACTGTATTGCCAGGTCAGAGACATGCAGGAAAAATATATCAGAGCAGCTCAGCTCCTTGCAAGATAAAAACCGTAAGTAAAACATGTCCCATGTTCTGCTTTAACAACACACAAAAGCAATAATGGATCCAGCAGGGATACAGTAGGTCAGGATAGAGCTTATGCACAGGGTGGGCTGATGGACTGACAGCAGTGTCAGTTTAGTGGGTTGACCCTGAAGCAAAGACACCGACATGCTTTGTAGTCTATAGGTGGCACTTAAAGCTGTGTTTAATCTACTTCAGCAAACATTTTACAGCTCTTTGTAGGTGGGGTCTTCAAAGAGTGGAATGGGCCAGCATTTTGCATGCTGATTACCTGAGAAGTGCAGTTACAGTTGATTAATGATCAGTTGACCTTAAGCTAAGCTTTGTCTCAACTTCGTTATCAGATCTTATATACACAGTGAGCTGTGGGAAAGTCAGCCTGTGGTCCACAGCTTCCAATCATTCATTTATCAGCCCCTATCAAGAGGGTCAGCCATTAGCAACACATGGTTTTCAAGCAAGCCATAAGCTTGCACTCCTAAATGCAAGAGTTCCAGAGTTCAGGCACCCAGGAGTGGATCGGGAGTTTTACAGCAATGTTATTGCTACAGACAAAAGACTGCCGTGCTCACCTGGACTGCCTGAGTGTGCCGGGTACGTCCTGTATCACAGCCTCCTGGGCAGCCGGTGCTGCAGGTTCATGTTTCAGCAGGACAGACAGACACAGACCAGCTCCACATACCCCTGGGCTCCAAACCTCCCCCCGAAGCTGAGTGGGATTTTAGGTTTCCACCATGCTAGTCAGTATAGCTGCTAGAATAGGGCTGCAGACCGGAGGGGAAACAGCCTACGGTTGTTAATGCAATAATAGGAATGACGACAATATTCTGGAGTCAAGGGGCAAATCTTTCTAAGTCTTATTAAAACCAGCAAATGCTGTTTGTCATTACACACTCAAGAGAAGCTGTTGACTAATGTATAACTATCAAACGGAACTGTCATGACTTTAGGGCTGTCAATAATTACAACTTCACATTAATAAGTAATCAGCTCTTGTGTCAAAAAGGTGAAGCAAAATGATAGTTAATATTTTGAATGACATAAAAATTTTAATCCTTTCCACAAAAATTTTCCAAAATAGTCATGACTGTAAGAATAGTCATTTTTATTTTACTTTAGTGGAGCTCACACAATTTCAGATATTTAAAGTTAAGGGTGAAACTCCCAACAGCAGAAACCAAAGCTGTCTAAGCTGTATCTTTCCAAACAAGGGTTGTGTGTTGTGGACTGCACTTAACACACAAAAAGGCCACAGTCCCATCACTTTCAGACTCTGAAACATGTCACACAACATGGGAACTGAGCAAGACCCATTAAAATTCTCTCTTTGGGATTGGAAATCCTTGTGCTGACCCTTCCAAAGAGTGACAGCCAAGATGAAGGGTTGGTAGGACCTCTAGATTGTTATTAATGAAAAGCTCATGCCATAACACACATTTGTATCCACAGCTTGTAGTTTTCAGACTTAGGAAAAAAAGGTAGAAAAACTTTGCTTTCTAACACTAACATCCCTGGTTTTACAACTGTCAGTTACCTGTAAGTCTTTGCTTCCTCCACCCCATCATCAAATAAATCAGCAGCAAAAATCAGTGGAGTTTTACTTGTTATGACTAAGATCTAGCTGACTACCACGTAAAATGTTGCAAACTTTGTCTGTTCCAGATTTAATACTTTATCCAACCCACACACACAAAAAAAATCATGTTTCTCAGTGTCCAGAAAAAACAAGTCTGCAAAAGCCAGGGCTGCTGCATTAGGAAAGGCAGCAGACTTAAATGGAAGCAGCATGCCGGAAATGCCCCAGTTTAAGGACTGCATATCTCATGTTTTGTGAAACTGGAGGGGAGTTGGAGATTAAAGCACGTTTTCCTCTGATTGGGAGCTTGTGGGAGGTGTAAACGTGGGCAGTTGTCAGATTAATTCTTTAGATGATTACATTCTTTTTGTTTCTTTAAAGCTGTTTGTAGTTGGGTTTCATGTCTCCTGTTCTGGGCAAGTGTATTGCTGCAGTTACCAAGGTGACTTTAGCTGACTTTCAATTATTTTTTCCAGCTTCGGTTTCTACCAGTAGTCTGCTTCGGGGTAGAGGAGAGAAGGAGGAAATTATGTTTGTTGTTTTTTTGTTAAGTCTCATGATTAACATGATTTTAACCAAAGCCATATTTGATTTTTTTTTCTCTTTTTGAGAAAGAGAGGGTGGTCAAATCATTTGCGAAGGTGTCCAGTGTGGCCTGCAGCTTCCCCAGACATCTGTCAACAAGGAGAAAGGGCCTGAGGAGACTCCACATCCCAGTGTGCTGTGCTCCTTCTCGATGTCAGAGGCCACAGGCTGGAACCTGTAGCCTCCCGGGGGCCCTCTCTTTGTATTAAAGATGAGGGTAGCTGCAACCTGCTTAATTTTATGCCAATTACCAGCAGCCTGTGGGGATCCTGGAAAATCGCCAATGCAGTCACTGGGTTGCACAAAGTTTGGATGTCCCCTCCTTATAAGTCATGTTTATAGCAACCCCTTCTCAAGCAACCACTGGCAGTTATTTTATGGGATTCAAGAATAACCAGGTTGATTGGATTAAGAAAGGTTTATTTACTCTTGCATTTGCGTTTCACTTCATGATCAGAGCGCTTGATCTCATGGATCTGTCAAGGAAGGAGGCCTTATTTCCCTTCCAAGCTCTGTTGCTGATATGGAGCATAATTCTGGTGCATTTCCAAGCTTCTCTCCCAGGCATTGAAATCACAAGGGACATGCTCTTGGAAGCTGGTCACGGCAGGGGCTCTTTGTAGGAGTGGGTGCCCACTGCATCACTAAGGTTAATTTGTGTCATTGCTCCTTGCTTCCTCCATATAAAACCCAGCACCGTAAGTTAGCAAATACAAAACATCCGTGCAAGCTTACACAGCTGGGAGAGAAAGGTTGGACCATTTTTCCTTTCTTCCCCACCCTTCTTCCCTCTCCAAGTGTGGCTATTTCAAACCCCTGCACTCCTTCATGAAGATACGGTCTAAAATCACTGAAGTGCCAGCAATCTTCCAGTGTCTTTCCCACAGTCTCCCCTGAAGGGCAAACCAGCAGTTGTGGGAAAGAGCCCTAAGCATCTTGGCACAGAGTTCCAGCACGTCAGGAACACACAGAGGCAAGTACAGAACTGGGGAGTTACACAGCTCCTGCCGTGGTCACTCTGAAATGTGGCTAGTTCGAGTTCTCAGACCTGGGTGCTCCTCAGCCTGGTTAAACAGGATGGTGACAACGTTCCCTGTGCATTTCCAGCCATGGAAGGGATGCAAGGACAATGCCAGTAGCAATAATCTTCTCGCCACTCACATATCCCTTTGGAAAGCTGTGTAACTACTGTCAGAATTTGCAGGGGCCAGACTGTTCTAAAACCTGCAGCTGAATTGGGATTGAGAGATTTAGGTTGTGCCACTGGCACCCTGCAGACTCATGAGCAAAGTCAAACAACTCTTTTATGCTTAAGGTTCCCTGTCTGTAAAACAGACATTTTTCCACGTAGGGGTGTTGCAAGGATTAAGTCAATGTTTGTAAAGCACTTTTGGATTCTTAGATGGGGAAAGCTATGCCGGAGTGCAAATTATTAGCATGGTGACTGCTTTGCACTTCTACTGACACTGGCTTTCCAGACATTTACTTCTCTAGTTTGCAAGCTTGTCACCCAGCACTCAGCTTCATGCTGAGAGACACTGCCTAAAGTATATTGCCTCCCCCCATTCAGCATTCCTGACTCAAGCAGGACACCACCGAATGGCCTTGTACTGAGAGAGCATGCCTAAATAAGCAGGACTGGATTGGAAACTTACTGCGTAGTGGTTGCAGAATCAGAAAGCCTAGCCAGAACCAGACAGTTTCAGAGAATGCTGAAATGATCCCCTTTATGTAAAGTTTGCCTCCAAGAACTGAAGACAGGAAACGAGCTACACAGACAGCAGCTCCCCTCCGCCCAAAAGAAGCAGATCCAAAAGCCAGTGCAACCGGGAGAAGCAAAGTGCAGACTCGCCTCGAACCAAATCCTACGTCTTGGTATTACCGTCAGAGCTTCCTCAGAAATGCTGCTCAGATGGAGCTCGTTAATGTGCATTAAACCAACGCTACTCTGTGACAGGAGATATCTGCACATCCTATTTACCAAGTCAGAGGAACTACAAGGGCAATGAACTCCAGTCCTGGAAGTGGTGCCACCATTATTTGTGCTCCAAACCAGGCACACCATGTGACAGTCTGGGGTCATCCCAGGAGGAGTTCTGGAGTGATACAACTCCTCCTTTTCCCAAAAAGGAAGGCCAACCACCTGAGATGCTCAGGGTGCAGGGCTGCAGCAGCTCACTGCCAGGACAGTGACAGGCCAGCCCCACCTGCCAGAGGGTTCTTCCCTACTGTGTTTGCCAGGAACCTGCCTTCATTTCCCTGCACACCTGGAAACTGTTCAGGTCTGGATGAAATTAGTACACGGCCACAGAGCTACCACATGTTCAGGTTTCCCTAGACTCAACCTGTCTTTCTGCCTGGAAATGGAATGTAGATGGGATCTGAGGTCTTTGTGGGTCCCTGGACAAATGACCACAGTGCATGAGGGGAACCAGCACAAGCAGTTACCTGGGAAATCCCAGGCAGAAATATGAGGATCAGGCAAGTTGAACCACAGCACTTGATCCCTCTTAAGAAGAGGGAGAGTGATAAACAGCAGAGACACGTTGGAAAAACCTTGTCAAAGTAATACAGCCTTGCACGACCTTTTTCTATCAATCAAACCTAACCTTCAGACACTGAGTATGTGCATGGGCAATACCTGAATCCTGGCAAAATTAAATGCAACAATTACAGACAATTTTAGCTTCATGCAGTAATGCACTGTGCTAACTCTAGGTTTCTACTCCATGCCTCAGCTCACTGTAGAACAGTCTGAGTCAGCCAAGAGGCAGAAAAACATCAATTTCAGAAATGCTGCATGATCAAGGGGGCCCTTGAGGGGTGGAAAAGGTCAAGAATTCCCCTATCCCAGCCCTAGTTCTCACTGCAACTGTGTCAAATTAACTCCTCTGTCCATCTGTAGCACAGAGATACTGCTCTCCTACCTCACAGGAGAGCACAGAGCTAATTACCAGGGACAACTAAAGACTCAGCCTCAGAAATTATTACATCAAGAAATTAAATAGTGAACGAAGCAAGACTCCTCAAGTGTCACCGAACTCTGACATCTGGAGCTTCCAGCCCACTGCAGCCTTAACTGCAGCAGCATTTAGTCTGACATTTAAATGTCCTCTATGGGTAACAGTTGTCCATATCCAACAAGAGTGAATCTGCACGGCTCAGGAGACTGGAAGCCTTGCCCTTCTGTCTGTCTGAGCAGCACCTACTACTGCAGATGGGAAATACATAATGTGCCACTGAAAAGCATGCTTGTATTCATACATGCCTTACTTTTCCAAGAGGTAATTGACAGTATTCAGTTACCTATGGTTGAAATGATTAGTCATGTTTCCAAAGATTTACATGTTCTTTTCTTCAATATGTATGAACTGATTTAATGACTGCTTATGGACTGAGCTAACAGTCATTTTGAGTAACAGATGTCCGATGCAGTTTTAAGCTTTAAGAGTGCTTTTATTCATATCCTTAGGAGAAAATGGGCTACACACTCTACAGTAATAACACTAATGAATCAAAGTACTACAGCTACCCAAGAGGGTTTGACAGAAACCAGCTTTTTCTCAAAGGAACTTTTTTTTAGAACTATGGGACAGCGAACAACTGGTAATATGCATGCTTAACATGTAAGTATATGCTTTGCTGGAGCCAAAACACTGAATCAAGCCTTATCTGCAACCAAACAATGTGAGGCTTTTGCATAAGCTGAAAACTGTAACTACACAAAGACTGGGAAATCTGTATGGAATCTGGATCCTCTATATTTTATTTAAATAAATATTTGAAAGAGTGTTTCTGATACTATTTTGTGACATTGAATGAAGAACAGGTTGTCTGCTTTAAACCCTGCTAGATTATTGTGTGTGGGTGGTAGGGTTAGGATAAAAGAAAGGGAAGAAAGCTACTAGGAAAGCAGTTGGTGGTTGCAAACCTATGATAAATAAACAGCACATTCCTCTTTCACACAAAGCCATTAGAGTTTGTGTCAGACTTTAACGTCCTAATGTCAGCTGGGTGCAAATTTGACAGCCTGGGGTTCTGCAGTGCTCCCTATGGAAAGCAGATTCGAAACAATTTGCCATGCCCCAACAAAGCATTTCTGTCAAGCTCCTAAAGAGCTTCTAATGCACCAGTTATTCACAGGACCCTTGCAAAGAACCATGAGTTTTGATATTTTATGGTCTGGTGTGTACAGTGCAGGATATGATGACACATAAGCCTGCTTCCCATCAGCTAGCACCTCATAATCATTAACATATTTATCCTTGCGGTGCCTCAAGAAGATGACATTGTTATTAGTCCCATTTTATAGATTCACAACTGAAGCTTAATAGCTAAATGTCCTGCCTTTGATTACACAAGATTTAGAGTGAAGGACAGAACTGAGTCCCAGCCCTACCAGGCCCAAGCAATCCAAGGAAGGATCACACTAGAAGGTCCTTCATCTCAGGGGCTCATAAGTCATACGAAGCAGCTATACCTGCACTGGAGCTTGTGCCTTCTGTGTCTCAGCCTCTACCCCTACAAGTACCTATAGGGAACATGGATGTAGATATATTACTGTATGCAAAAGCTGACCTCCTAAGTTACATTCCTCTGCAGCAGCTGGAGATGACAGTCTCCATATCATACTCTTGTACTTAATAGCACATTGAGCAATTTTGTTCAAATGCGTAAGACATGCTGAGACAATGCATTAAGAAAGGTTGAGACACAGTAAGATCTTCCTCTTCTGCTTCATCTATACCACACTGTTCTGGAAACCATGTTGACTGATCACTTTTATCCATGGTAAGGGTAATCATCAGTTTTGGTTTAAGTACCAGTTAAAGTTAGAAGTTGTGAGTAAACATTGCTTTCCAGCAAAATCCCAAACTTTCAGTGTAGCCAATGCATTGAACAAGTCACATTGGACCTGCTACATGAATTGGAGAAGTCACTACAAAAGTAGAAAAAGACCTTTCTCAAACTCCTCTCAAAGCATTCAGTAATATGGAGGAAGAAAGTATCAGGACACACTGCTGTTTTAAGTTGAGATCTCCCCTATCCCTCCAATACTATCACCACAGTAACACAGCTGATAGTTCTCTCCTTAACTGAAATGCTGTTATGGAGAAACATGGTAGCTATCAGTTTCCCCAGCGGTAACCGTAGACCTCAGAGAAATGTATTGATCTTCTAGGAGGCCAGCACTGGGAACCACCGATTCCTACCCCTCAGGCTTCAGGCAGGATGGGTGCACAGCTACTGCAGGTAAGAGAGATTTGCAACAAAGAGCCCTGTGACAGATACGAGGCTCTGAATTTGACCTGCCTTCCTCTCTGTCTCAGAACAGTTAAAACCCCAGGTAAATATTTGTATGCTTCATCTTAGACCTCTGCTAACCTTTCACCACTCTGTCTCAAGTGTATCTCTGTTTATCTTACCCTGAATAACGTAAAGCTGTCTTATCTAACCAACAACTGCCTCCCAGCATTAAGGCTTACCCATCAGCTGCCTCCTTGACCTGATGTGCACCCAAAATGTTTCAGGCCATCCACAACCACTGTGGACTCAGAGCTCATACTGGGCATGCAGATGCATGCAGGAGCCCGGCATCTGTGAGAAATCCTACCCAGTACTTTTGAGCCTTCCAAGTCTGGGCGTGATTTGTGCAAATCAGATAGTATAATTTGATTTTTTTTCAGTAGGGCCAACAGGACCAACCAATGGTCCAATGTGACCAAGCTTCAGGCAGCGAAACACTACTCAAAACCTGAATCAGGTGAGATCTGTCTCACATATAACTATTATATAGCCAAAGTAAGATTATTCCTGAAATAGCAATAAAGTCACTTGGGACTTTTTTTATATAAGCACAAATATTTCATATTACCTATTAGGACACAGTAACATCAATTGACGTAATACCTCCCCCAAGGGATTAGGCAGCTCAGAAACAATTCATATATAAGGCAAATCAGAAATCACCCACAAAATAGAACAAGAAAAGATAACGACAAGAAATATTTTTCTCATTAAATGTTTGAATCAAGAATGAAACAGGAATTGAAACAGAGCAGGATGCTGTCCCTGCCTGGCACTACAGGAAAGCGCTGATTTTATGATGATCTTTACTCTTGGAACAAGAAAGCACGAATGTTCATCAGAGACTAAGAAACCAAAGGAAATGCCAAGAAGAAAGAGTGCAGCACAGATGCATGCCTTTCTGTACCATTTATAGGAAAACATTAACACTGATGGGAAAACATTTAACTAGCAACTGAAACCTAAGAGTGGAAGGGGAGAAACTCAAAAAGACAGAAGTGCAGATACTATAGATTGCTTGAAACCACAGGTAATTTCCTATAGATTCACTGAAGTCAAAAGTTACAAATGACAGATCTACAGGCCCCCCCTAGTCCCACTTAAATCACCTGTTAGACTACAGACTATTAGAGACCAGGGTGGTATTGGCATGTAATTACTGAAAGAACCCACCTGTTTAAGCAAGGCAAGATGAAAGTTGCTTAAAAAAAATCAACATTTTAACAAAAAGATTTGTAATTATAAGCTTGAAAACAAAATACTCAGGCAAAAATATCAGCAGTCATCTATGCCACCTAGCTCTGGATCCTACAGCACTTCTCAGCTCATTTTACAGTCTGATTTCAAACACAGTAGACTGTGAACGTCAGGTTCTACTGAACACAGTCAGAGCCACACTGCATTAGCAAGGTTTGTCCAAAACTCCTCTCAGAAGCTGCTCTCCTAAGTACTAGCCCATTAATCCAACCTCAACAACTCTTCTCCCTCAATCTTCGCAAGTATTCACTGCTAGCTTCCCTCTTCCTTTGCCAAGTCTTTTCCCACCCAGCTTTAACTTTGTTTTCCATGCTGAGCTCTTTAGCTTCCCTCTGCCACCATCTGAGCATGCAGGGTGAAACTCACGGTGCTCGGTCATGATTCAACCCGTTCTGTCTTTGTGTGTTGATTGGAGGTAGGACAGGTTTGCTGTTCATCTCAAGCCCTCTCCGCAAAGTCTCCCTGATTTGCTCTGTATCTGCAAAGAGAATTTTTTTTAACGTGATTTAGAGTCTCCAGAAGTATCATAGACGCAAGGAGATACCAGGTGTGTTTCATCTAAACTCTTCCCCTTTGGAAAGAAATGAAGAAATGCTAAGGGTTAATATTTAATGCACTTCCTTATGAGTTGTTTCACTTTATAAAGTCTCAGCTTGGATCCTCCTGATGAGGAAATTCTGAGTAGCTTCATAAAATTTCACAAATGAGGTGTTTGCTCCTTTCTGTAGCTCTCACAGAACCTCCTGATATTTCCAAACCTTTGTACTGGAAATGATTTTTCCCATTAGGCATAACAGGAATTTGTTCATTTACCAAATGAGTGTATGAAAGTTTGCAAGTTTTTTTGCAATTGGCTTTGCAAATCTGTTGATTAATTTACAACAAGATTCACAAACTTTAGCCTCATGATCACATCTGAAAATAAGCTGCAAATTATGCAGTTCGAATGCAGTCTTCTGACTTCTGCATTTTTCTAAAATGTCTACTGGCCAAATACTTTCAATAGGAAGCTTTCCTGCCTTTCTTAGAAGTTTCTTGAACTTTTTTTGGAGAATTGTGAGAATTCAGTAGACAAGGAAATTCCCAAATAATTAAAAATTTTTGAAGGATATACAAACTTCACTAAATATACCTGTCTTGGGCTTTTCCTTTGCAAAGCTGAGTGAAAATAGCTTTTTTAGATTCAGTACAGTTCAAAATGTTTGTACAGAAGCCAGAAGAAACTCCATATGCATTTAAATAATTTTTACCATGGGCTTAAGAACAAGTAAGATACCATTCCTGTGGAAACCATCGTTAATTCCAGGAAATCTCAAGCCCTCAAATATTACGTTGCTCCACCCATTTTAAAGCTAGCATGCATAATTTCAAGCCAGTGTAATGGTTATCACATCTGTACCCTAAGCAGGCATCTCACTACAAAGGGGAACTCCACTTATTTTATTTCTTCTTTCCAGAGTTCTGCATTTGCAAGAATCCCTTGAGTTCAGCTGCAGCAACATGCAGCGTCAGTCCAACTCACCACCCAAGAAGTGACAACGTTAATAAGGAAACACAGCCTGGGAAAATACAATTACTTCACCTTGCAAGTGTTTACAGTCCTGGTTTCACCAAGTGCTCAGTTTAACTGTGCAGACTCAGATTACAATTTGCCTAAAACCTGAAAAAGCTATTTAGACCAAACAATGGCAAGATCTCTTTTCCTCTTTCCTGCCCTCCTCAAAGAGGCCACACCAAAATTCATTTGGCTCCCCTGAGACACACTGAGCCTCCCAATAACTGCGGTGTTTGTTATGAACTCGAAGATGCTGCATGACTCAGTGCACTGTTCAGACCCACCAGAAAACAAGCCAAAAGGTCATGACAGCAACTTGGCCCAGGACCTCTTACCTTTCCCAGAGAGCCGCCGTGGCTGGGTCCCAATGCAAATGCTCCTGCTGTCTTCATCATCCTCAGGTGGCCGACTGAGGTCATCCCAGGCACATTTGGCACTCACTCCACTCAGGTTTGAGCCATCTGTCTCAATCCCTTTGTCGACTCTCTCCTGCTTGAAAAGATCCAAAATACCAAGACTTTTTTGGGTGTGGCTTGAACTTGAGCTGGAATCCACTATGGTGCAGCTGAACCTTCAGCAGTTCCTACAGGTCCCTCTTTGTGTCTCCCTTTCCACTCTCTGGCCCCCGTGCTTTGTTGTGTCAGCAGTGACTGCACATTGAGCCAAATCAGGGAGCTGGTCTGAACTGAACAAATCTTTTCCACAGCAGATTGATCTCGACTTCCATCCCTTCCTCACTGCTTCACTACATTGCCCTAGCAGGCACAAAGCAGAGAAAGAGAGAGGTGGAAATCAATGTCCTGGGGTGTGCAGGGTTCCTTCTTTCAGTATTAGCACTGATTTATACCAACTCAAAACTATTTAAGACACTACATTACATGCTCCTATATAAAGCACAACTTGGCAGTTGATCTATTATATGTCAATGATAACAAACCTTAGTAACTGAAATTAAGTCTCTTTTCAACCTTACCAAGGAGTCCTACAATGACAACAGCTAACGGAGAGACTTGTCATTCGCAAGGGTTCTTCATTTGCAAACTGCCCAGACAGCCCCTGCTTTCCTGTGTGCTGGGATGTCCCATAAAGGACAAACGTGCAAGTCTGGACGTGCAAGGAGACACAAGCCTGTTCCCAATGTCAAAGCTTTTGCAGAACCTTTCTTATTGGCAAATAAACAAACTCTCTCTCTTGCAAGTTGGACTTTCCAAGCACATAATCAGCATTTGGGTGCCACAAGGTGTCACACACCAACCAGAAGCAGCTGGATGCTCTCAGACATCAGGCATTTTCTCAAGGGCATGTGCATCTGTTGACAGCAAGAATGCCCTAATCTACAGCCAAAACGTGTACAGGACACCACCTGCTCGATGAGTCTGAATTTCTACCTGTGACCCACAAGGGGGTAATCTTGAGCTGAACAGACTTGGGGCTGAGCTGCACCGGAGAAGGGCTCTCACCTCTGGCACCTCTCCCCTGGCACGGAACCAACATGGCTTGTTTCCCCCTTTCCTGAAGGGCGCTCAGTGGAACCAGCAAGATCTCCATCTCTCTGCATACATCTCAATCACCTCAAAACAGGCAATAAATTCCAAGAAACTTCAAATATTTGAGAGAAGAGCAGAGCACAATACGAGCGGATCTCTCTGCTCCATGTTACTATCCTCCAGTTTGACCTTGCCACTGGAGATGAGACGCAGTGTGAACATCCAGTGCTTTGCAAAATCTGTCCGCGAAGAAACGGTTTCTAGAGTAAACCCACATATGTCCCTCCCTTGCCCAACTGTGCACACTGCACCTTAGGAAGAGCATTGCCTTTTCTTGTGATCACTCAAGAGAGGATTTGAGCAGCTCAAAGATAAGCACAGACACTCAGGGTGTGGTTGCAGAGCGGTTTAAGTTGATGTAATTTGCAGTGACTGCAGTCCCACCCTTCTCCATGTGCTCTTACCCCTTCCCTTGAGCCAACTCTTTTTTTTCTATTTGGATCACATCCCAAAACCCACTCTTTGGCCCAAAAGTGGAGGCAGAAGCCTGTGGCTGGGGGCAGGACCAGAGCAGTCTTGACTTAGACTTAAGTATTCAAGAAACTTCCTCCCTTCTGTGTCTTTCCCTGAAAGACGTTCCTTGTCGGGATCTTACTCCGGCGTCAGGGGAAACTGGCTTCTTGAACACGTAATAGGAAAATCTGAGAAATAATAAATCTGCTGGGATTTTCTTTTGTTATATCCTAAACATAAAATTTGTTGTGTCACCCAGAAATAGAAGTTGTGGAAAAAGAAATAAAAATACATCCGTTTCTACATATGCAAACAATGCTCTAAGAGCGATTTAACACGTGGCTCCTTTGGGAGCCCTCCGTGGTGTTCTGTAAGGACCCAGATCAGCTGGCATGGGGAGGTCTAACTTGTCAGCACAGTTATTTTTCATCCCAGTCATTGGGGAGGCATGGGAGAACCACCAAACTTGCCCTTGAGTGGAGAGCAGATCTCAGAGGGGCCTGAGGCTCTGGTGGGACCTGCTCCTCCATCCTTGGAGCCAAGGTCCTGCTCAGAACCAAGCCAGGCCCTTCGGACAGTGTGCAGAGCCTCGGGGAGGGGGAAAGGGACTCTCATCTGCAACTCAGCTGGCTTGCAGAGCACTTCCTCAGGGGAAGAAGTGCTGCTCTGTTGGCATCCCTTGGAGATCAAGGGGAGCTGATGGAAACGAGCTGGCTTAAGGCAGCCTAATTTGCATGCCTGTTTTATAAGTATATGTTAAAGAAAGAAAAGTCAAAAAAACCTCCAACCAGTTCAGACTCACAGCTGTGGCAATGCACACTTTCCCCCCATATTTAGCCAGCACAGATTTGCCTGGACAGAGGGGCTGTTCTTCCTCCCTTGAAAGGTCAGCCTGAGCAGGAGGTTGGAGGAGCCCAGGGCAAAGGAGGTTCAGCTCTTTACTTCCTCAAAGAAAGGATGTTTCTGTCCCATTTTCCTCTCAGCATGTGGGAGGGATGCTCTGAGGCTCTTATAAGTCATTGATCCCTTTCTAAACGAGCCAGAGCACTGCAGTGTGACCCGCAGAGCAGCAACCACAACTCAGGAAATTCAAATCAGCTTTATTCTCTTCTGAGATATCTGCTAAACAGAAGCAAAGCACTGAGAATCAGTGCAGAGCTGGGGACCGACAGGGATTGTTTGACAGTGCTGCCAGGGAAATCTGAATGGCCTACAGGGAAGCCTGGCTGAACAGAAACCAGCCAGCATTGCCACAGTGTTAATTGCCGACATCCTGGGATGACATCTTAGTTGGGATCCATTCTCAGCAACTCTGAACAGAAAGTACAGCTGATGCTGCCAGGGTTGGGTTTAGGCCTCAACCAATTCCCACAAGAGACAATGCAGCCTCCAAACAAGCTCTGCCTGCTTCCCAGGCAAACATGTTTGCTGGCTCCGGCAAAGTTGTCCATTCTCTCCGTCTACTCCCTCCCCTCCACCTCTCTTCCACTGCTGGCTATCTGGTCTCAGACACCTTGTAACACCATCAAGAAAATGATACTTTATCCTTTCACCACTAATTAGCCCAGGAGGCGCATGACATGGCTGAACCCAACCTGGCACAGCCTTGCTCCCTGCACTTAGCAAAGGTTCTTTGTGGGACTCAGCAGCGGGTTTTGCTCTATGAATGTCCAGGAGCTGCAGCAGCAGAACAGGAAGGAGGTGTAAAAACACACACCTACACATATGGACTTCTGCAAGGGCAAGAGAGAACAGAAACAGGAATGTCTTCAATGTGAAGAAGTCCGGAAGGACCACAGACATAGCAGCTTTCAGCACGAGGACACAGTGGTGAGGCAGAGGTACTCTTCCTTTGCCTTAACTTGCCTTGGCTGACTCAGATTCCAGTAAGCTGAGCTATTTTTCATTTACAGTAAATTGAAGAAAACCCTGTTATCATTAGTGTGCAGAGAACAGAAACACTTCCAGGAGAGGAGAGGGCAAAGTTCTGAAGAGACTAAAAACTTTATGGGACTTTCAGTTGTATTAGCTCACATGTTGTGGAACATTTGCTGAGCACTTTTTGGTGTATTTCTCAGACTGAGGTTATTTTAGATGAACAAATCCTTAAAAACAGTAAAAGTAGAATTTGGTTTTGTTCTTAAGCTTTCAAAATAAAAGATGTTGTGAGGCAACTGAGGGTAATCAGATACAGACACGCAGACCATAAGCAAATGCAATAGCTTGTACAAAACGTGCACATATGCACGTGCCTGACCAGGCTAAGCCATAAGTTCTCTGTTACAGGCAAACACTCAGTGATTCACTGAAACACGGCCAGCACCACACTGGATTCGCCTGGGACCCATGTACTCCAGTACCATAACTCTGCAGAAGGGATGCAGAATTGTCTCCCAAATGCATGGATCAGCATAAGTCCCTAGGACAGTAACCTCACCACAGAGGATGCATTCTGGTCTTTAAATGTCAGAAATGAACTGGGAAGAATAGTTCAGTATAGCTTCCTGCACGGATTATTAATAACTGCATGCAACACTTTTGGCTTCCCATTATTTCCCACACCATTACCTGGCCTCAAGTGACATCCTACAGGAATGAGCTGCACTGTCACATTTACTGTGAAAAAATAATACTTAGGTAGTTTTGAGGTTTTTTGCATGTTATATTTTCTTATGCTTGGATATAAAAAATAGGAAGAATTTCCTAATGTACCATTTCTAAATCTTGTATTGTTCTATGTTCCTTCATACTTTTCTATTTTCCTGCTTTCTAAAACATCCAGTCCAAACCTTACCAGTTTGTTTCATATAGGAGATTATGTTTTCCTGGTCTCCCTTCTCTTACTTTCTTCCTAGAGCTGAGATCCACCTGGGACTGGACATGTGCCCTCTTGAACAACCTCTGAGAGGGAAAACAGTTTCTAAGACTTTTTCCAGGTTTATTGCAAACATTGAGAAGATCAAAACACCTTTACAGAAAATAATAGAACTGTTGTATTGTCATTAAACCAATTCTCCCTGACTACTACAAAAGACATGACATTTTATAAACTAAAGACATACTTGCAGATGTGGATCGATCTCAAATATTGTCTCTCCTCTTCGCATATCTGTTATCAACCAAGGGCCTCCAGCTCTATAAAGAAAGACAGATAGGTAATGAACCAAACAAGTTCTTTAGCTAGAACACCCCAAAAGGGTCCTCAGAGTGGAGTTGTACTGGAAGGGAGGACAAGGTAATAGTTTAAAACAAGCCTAGAAACCCTCTATGCTGTATATACCTCCCATAGCATGCAATTGTAATTTACATTTCCCAAACACTTAATAAAAGCCCTCCATGACCTAGTGGTTAATTTGCTTAGTGCCTGGCACCACCAAAACCTGAAGAGCAGTCAGGACTGACACAGGCTATCATGCTCTGTGCAGCCCCACTTACTCGTGCAAGACTGAGCTGGATTTTAATCTTTACAGGTAACTCAATTGGGACTGAGAAGTCCAGTGTAGCCTGGGTCTAAGACAGATGGGCAAGGCATGGGGTCAAGATTTATACCTCTATTATGTATCTAAAGATAGAGCAGGGTCCCAGTGGGACTGCACTTTTTGCCAGGATTGTCAGTCAGGTTCAGTACCATAGCAAGCTTATTGCTCTGATATCCTCATGTTTTGCTCAGTTAGTACTTAATGGCCAAGGACTTAGATAGTTCAGGAAAATCTTTGTTTTCATTAGCAATAGAAGCTGGAAGGGTCAAGATGTTTCCCAACAAAGGCGATAGAAAACAGATTACTGCGAAGATGAACTACTCAGAGACTTTGCTTTGGGTCACAGTGCAGCCAGACTGCAGAGGTCAGCCTTGGATGGTGCTTTTCATTTGAAGTAAAAACCGAAGTCTTTTGGAACTGCTATAAAAAAATTTTGGTTTTTTCATGAGATACTTTGTTATTGTAGTCAAAAGCCCCCTCCTCTGGTTGTAGTCTGAGTTAGTCTCCTAAAGCTCTTAGAGTGGGAGCAAAAAAAGTTAATGTTTAATGGTTTTTCAGACCCATTGATAACCACTCTTTTTTCACATCACTTTGGAAGCTGTGAATTAGTAACTGCAGAGGTGTGATTTGCTTCAGTTCCTCACTGGGGTGCAAGAGATATTTACCCTGACTCCACATCAATGGCTTAGTAGTTTGCTGCTTTGCATTCAAACCATGCACATTTGGATCTCATTTTATCCTTGGAAAGGTGCTTGTTCCACAGCACAAAAGCCAAGAACCAACATGAGAGCAGACTGAGGAGAGAGGTGCTATATTTGTACTGACTTAGAGGAGCTAAGGGAGCTGCAGGAAGTGTTTATTGTCTTGGGGACCCAGAAACAAAGCTTGCAGCTGGACAAATACACTCTACTCTAGAGCATTTGCATGAATTTCTCCACTTGTGCCTAAAAAGGGAAAAGTCCAAGTTTAAGAAGTCCAGCTCTTCTAAATAATCAATCAATTCCAGCCTATTGTGACACTAGAGAGTGTACTATTGTGCCCAGAAACACATATTCAGAACCATGTATTTTGTTTAAAAAATGTCTTCTGGGCTACAATCACATGGCAGTAACTTCCACAAAATTTAAAAATATTTAAACAAAACACCTGCAAGCCAAAAAAAAGTTTAGCTGCAACCTGGCAGCAAATAAAACATCAACATATCATTTACCATTTAAAACCCATCTCCTGGCTTAACCCAAGAGCATCTTTGTTATTTCTCCCACGGGTGAAACAACGAACTTCATTTGCATGAATGGCTCCTCCCGTTGCAGACTGGACCACCAATAGTGGGACCAGCTTGAAAGTGACTTTCTCACTTGCAGCCAGTACCCAAGCTTTGGAAGCCAGACCCTCTCCTTCCTTTCTTTTGAACTACACAGAGAGGTCACCAGTAACAGTTATCCCAGCTCTCTCAGGAAGAACCAATGAGAAAACCCTGCAGGCATAAGAGGGAGGAAATGAAGCTTTCAAGACCTCATTCTGTTTCACTCTGAACATGTGGACTTCCACATGCATTAATTTGCCATCTAAATGTTTGTGCGTGAGAACAGATTTGCAGTGAATTCCCATCTCTTGCTACAGCACAGACTAAATGAGTTCCATCAACAAGTTAAAGATTGTTGATAAAAATAAACAATTGAATTGTTCTCTGTGGAAGTGCTCCCTATATGGGCTATATGACCACTTACACTGGGACAGTCCGAAGCAGTTCCAAGATCCCTTGACCATTCCACTGCTGAGCTGCGTGGAGTTCCTCTGTGCAAACCCCAACAATCTGAAATAAATACACAGAGAGGTACTAAATTTGATGGGAACTGTAGAGAAAATATACCACATGATATTGGATCAAACAGTACAGAGAAGTACCATTTCTTTAATCTAACTAGACGAGCTAGGACAAATGGAGCCTGGGACAGCAGTGGGATTCTGCATTTCCTTATGCTCTCTCTGCACTTAACACCTGAAGAGCCCTGGTCATGTAACATTTAATCTTTCACAGTGTGTGTGAACTTAACTATGAGGAGGGTCTGGTGACAAATCAGGGTTTACGCACTAGTCTGTTCTGACTTTTCAATCTAGTCCACACAAGACAGGACTGAGCGAGACAGGTTAGGGTCTGAGCACATGCAAACACTGCTCTGTCAGCCAATTGCTAGGGGCAAATGCACGAGCAACCTCAACCAGGCAAGGGACTTGCTGCCATATGGGATTGCTTTGGTGCCTATAAAATCTTTGACCAACTCAGTTTGCTGACTGGTTACATCTTACCCAGCACCATAAAGTAAAGCTGCTTACACACCATATAATCCACTTGTCACTGCAGGCAACTGCAGACCTCTGCCTTCCTGTATAAGGCAGGATGTGTTTGCTTTTCAGGATAGGAGCTGCCACACTGAGCAATACCAGATGTCTCTCCCACGGCAGCTGAATTCAGCCGCTTCAAATGAAGGGGTGAAACACCCCTTAGCTGATAGGGGAAGGCAGTGTCTTTCTGCTGTATCAACCTCTGGCTTGTGTCTTTGAGCACAATGATTCACACTGAGATGAAAAATTGTTTAGCCATGGCCTTCTATTTTCTTCCTCAATACTCTAAGCTTTTTCCAACACCACTGAATCTTTGGTCAAAATCTGTTCAACTGATGTTTAAGCAGAAAAGATGAAAACTAATAACTAAAGCGGCAAGCAGAAGTGTACAATGTACCTCTGCTGCAAGCACATATCTGCACTGATAGAGATCTGTGTGGAAAACCATCAACGTCAGCACATAGCCAGTTCTGCACTACCCTACCTCCCCTGCCCCTTGCAGAGCTCACTTCCTCAGGACTCAGCCCTTGGAGATGCACTTCATCCCCACCCATCTCCCCGGCTTCCTCCATCAACAGCCTGAATCACCCTTGCTTCAAGACACCCCTCCCTGGGCCTTCACTCAATAATTACATACAAACAGCAAGACTCTAAACAGGAAATTATTCTGTGTTCATTCTTTGCTTTTTGCAATCATTTATCCTCATGGGTCAAAATAAATCCATAACAACAAGCATCAAACAAAGGAGAAAACCAAATCAACTGCATGCATTGTGGAAGATTAGAGGCCAAGGGCCTCAGGATGCAGCAAGTTGATTGTCCTTTGATCCAGGGCAGCTGGACACTAAAGAAGAGATGAGGACTAATGCAGCACTAACTGGAGAGTCAGCCAGGAATTACCCTGCTTAGCTTGGCTCTCTGCCTCTCCTTCCAGGTCCCACAACTCACCTTTCACTAATTAATCCCACACCCATCTCTTCCTTGATAAAACACAGACTTTTGGGTCCCTCAGAAAACTCAGGAAAGCCTCTGCCCTTGCATAGCAGTTGCCTTGTGCAGGTTTGCGGTATCAGAGCTTCCCCTTGTTGCAACTACAGCCAAAGACAAATGGGAGCAACTTGAAGCTTAAATTGTAAAACACAGACACTTGCATTTTCCCACAGGATAGAGGATTTTCCATGGAGCAGGGTGAAATCAGCTGTTGGCATAAACTATGCCAGCTCCTCCACTAAGGTTATTAACTCCATATGCAATTTAAAAATAACCAAAGCAGCCCCTATCTAAGAGACATTGCTGAGAAGGACTTTGGGAAAGCAAGCAAACCTGTTTGGCCACAGAAGCTATTCACACTGAACAGCAAGGTTAACTTACAAGGAATTTTTAAAATGTTTCATTTGTAAAGCAAAGCTGAACCTTTATTAAACAGTACATCAATGCAGAAAAACTCACTAAGCCTCTAAAGAATCTTTGTGTCCATGCTGCCATTAAATACTGCTAAAGCAGCTCCAAGAGTACTGTGGAACTCCTCCTTTTCTGGAACGCAAGCCAGTGGATCACTTACTGATACTACCATAGAATTAATTTGAATTTATATTTACATTAGTTTTTAAAAGTGTTTCTCTTAACATCTTTTCCTATGCTCACATCTGAAATTTCAGAGCAATAATGTAATATTCATTTCCAGGTGGGGTGTAAATCTCTCTTCCTCAAGACCTCTGTCTTGAGAACTGCGTGTGCCGCTGCTGAGTCCTGGTAAAACGCTTACTGAATACCTCCAGAGTAACAACTCAAAGATGAGATCCACAGTAATCAAATAAGGAAGCAAGGTGGAAGACACGATAATGAACATCTGGCTTATCACAGCTCAATGCAATGTTAGCTGCGTTCCATGCCCAGGAGGTGGCAGTCAGAGCCACCATGGCTGGGCCGTACCTGGAGGAAAGTAACGACCCCAAAAGGAGTCTGCACCGGCTGCATCTGAGGGTCTTCTGTCAGTAACATATGCTGGATTCTAGATTCACTGTTGTCCAAAGGGCTGTGCCACGATACATGGTCACCGCTGCAGAAGGTGTTTTCTGCAAGGAAGAGAAACAATAAGTATTTAGTCTGTGAAGTCTGCTAGAATATTCTTTCTCTTGGCATCTGCGACTGCTGTCTGGTCTGGCCCAGGACAGTCACTGGTGGCTATTCATAGGGACTGCACCCCAACCAGCTCTGCCGAGTCTCACAGTCATCTGAAACTGGAATGGAGTCTCATTGAGCCATCTGAATTCAAGCACTGACTTTAAAACTGCCCACTCTTGAGTCCTGTGGCAAAAAAAATGGTATTCTACCTTGATATTAGGCCCAACACAAGAATACCAACAAATAAAATAAGCCTGTCTCTCATTTACTATTAGCCTCCTTTTGTGAGAGGGCACAGAGAGTCAGCAGGCCATACTGGGTGCCCATGGGAGAGCGATTCATATTTAATTTGCAGCTCTGATTTACCACAGAGAAAATATTCTGAAATGTGAACTAAACACAAATAATACTCTGCTGTATCTAATAAAAATCCACATTTTGCTGCCTAACTTGTGATGGTCTAAGTCAAAGTCACTGTCTCTACCAATTTTCTGGTGGTTCTGGTGCAAAATTGTAATTACATATATTCCTTCTTTCCTGAACAATGAGAAAACCAGTAGGCTGTAAATTTCACTGCATGTCAGAATAGACTGCATCAAAACAAAGACCCAGAAATTATCCTTCCTTCTTAGTGACTGTAAGCATTCCTTTCTTTTCCTCTTCTCCTACTCAGAAAGACAAAACTGTAGATAATCCTATGTTCCACAGCTAGTGCACGCCAGAAGGCACACCAGAACCCATCTGTGCGATACTGCCCCATCAGAGGAAAGGTTAATGCTTGCTTTCTGAGTGAACTAGAAGTAAAACAACCAGCCATGACCACATTCACACCAATTAAAGCATACTCTATCTGCACAGTTCCCAGAGCATGTGTGCAGCAATGCTGCCTAGTCAACTGCCTTGTTCTTGGGTCTTGTGCTCATCCCACTCCAAGTAGAGCTTTTATAGCACATACAAATAAACAGCCTGGAATCCATATTCTGCTTCTGTAGTGCCCCAGGGATCAACCCAGCATTGCCTGCCTGCTTCTAAAGCCAGTGGCAGGCATAGTGCCCCTCTCCCTGACCAAAATCATTGATGAAGGCAGTCTGGGCTGCTGTCCTTGCTGTGGTCTCTCCCAAGACCACGCTTACAGAACAGTGGAAAGGAGGCCTTGCCTACTGGAGAAGAATTAGGACTTTGACTGCAGACTGGAAAATGTTAGTGGTTACTTGAGTTGCTGTCTGTCAAGACAGGAGCACCTCACAAGATACAGAACTGGATCCAAGTCAGAAAACTGTTCTCTGTCCTCCAGCTACATGCAGACTTGGTTGTGGATCTTCACCTAACCTTCCAGCATCACCTTCCAAGTATCTGTAGGGCTTATCTGAGAATCCTTGAACAAGGCAGCTTCTGCAGCTGCAAAAGAAAATGAGCATTTGCCAGTAATTACAGCTTTATTCCCAGTCACAATACACAACAGACAGGAGGAATCGGGGTGCTTTCACACCACTCATATGCATCAGCACCGCCATAACTGTACTTGTACAAGGGCAGCAAGGGCAGGATGCTTCGAGGGAGCCCTCAGGAGCAAGGTAAACTAAGGAGAGTTCTCTCAGAGTTGCTGTGGTTAAAAACACTGGCAGTCATCTCCAACTCCGGCTTGCCCACTCCGAGTGTAACGCAGCACATCCCGGGCAACGCAGAGTGTCTCCACTGGGTGTCCCCACTGGTGTGGGTTTGAACATTTATTATATGTTTTTTCAGATAAATTTCCTGGACAGTTCATTTGATTAAGAATTAAAATAAACTCTAAATACCATAAAGGAACTTGGCCTGAAAAACGAGGTATGCACCATAAGTGTTGTGATGGGTAAGGGAATGTTTTTCTTAGTTAAAATTAGAAAAGACAGAAAGAAAGAAAACATAGTGAATGTAAGCTGTTTGAAAGAAAGAGTTTATCGTTATGTACACTAAATTACACGCTTTCAGCTCTGTGACCGAAAGGACTGGTTCAGATACACATTACTTTACTTTCAGAGTTGAAGAAATGAAAAGAGCAGAAAAATGAAAACATCATTTTTTTTAAAGTATCAAAATCAGATTAAAGAAACGGTACTTAGAACATTGGATCTTGCAATATTTTCCAAGTTAGGCAAAATGTGACTGATTATTTTTTTAATGAAAAAAAGCCTCTCAGTCACAGTTTTCAGGAATTAAACAAAGCCACAAAGAGCTTATTCTTGGGTCCTGTCTTTATACCACAACATTTTGCCCATCAAATGCTCACACAATTCTATGCTGATCGATCGCTGCGTTTCACTGTCGGTGCTGCTTCTCCTGGGAAAGCCCAGCCCGTTTAGAGCAGGTTTTCAAATGCAAATGTCTCTGCTGGAAACCCACCTGTTTATGTCCATGTGAACGCCGAGCACTTACAAAATCTCCCTCTCCCTTGCGTGCACACAAAATTCACACTGACTACTCAATTAAATCCCACAGAAAAAAAAATTCTGCAAATACGTAACATGAAGCCAAATTAAAACCTGTGAGAGTGCAAGAAATTCGGAATTACTGCCTGAAACTCAGCTTTCTGCTTGCTGCATTGTCACCCATGTGGAATGTAAGATCAGCTCCTGTACAGAGACCATTGCAGCCTGAATTGCAGGGCTTGTAGGCACAGAAACTAAGAAATTACAGAAACAAAGGACTAGACAACCACTTTGCCTCATGCTGGAAACAGGGACAAGCATCTCTATTCCCATCTTCAACACTGATGTTTTCAAAACAGGACAATCAAAATATTTCTAATTACGTACTTCAGTTTTAAACAATGTTTTAGCCAGAAAAACCTGAAGTTTTCATAGATGACTCGCCCAAAGAAAACTTATAGCTAAATTTGTGGCGTTTACAAATATTGAATTAGAACTTAAAACACCCAGCCAGATAAATCCTCAAGGTAATCACAGCACAGATGGATGAGGAGAAGTCTCCTGTGGTTTTTGCACCTTTCTATCACTTGCAGTGCTGTCAATAGCACACTGTACAACCTGCCTTTTATCCATAACGTGTACCGTGTGACATGGACACAGGTACACCAAGAGGTGTTATGGACTCATCTCAGGTACACGAGGAACACAAACACCTTACAAGAATCGACACACTTCAGTCAACTGTGACTGAAGACAGATCCTTTTGTTCCCCAAAATGCATCCCCATATCTCCCATATGATGCAGACTAACCAAAGACACAGCCTGCAATCTCCAAACTAACTTCCAAGACCTCTCTCTGCCTTGCATGTCTATGAACCCAACACCTGTGGCACAGTTTCTTACTGGTTTTGAGAGGGACTGAAGCACAACAGATGTTACAAAAGTCTTTTTGCCCTGTATTTATTAATGAGACAAAATGCAGTTGTATGCAGCATTCAGGAAAAGCTGAGACAGCATTCAGTGTTAGCTGTGAAAAATCATGGGCTTCTACTGAGCAAGCACTTTCTCTATCATTTGAAAAGGCAACAATGCATTTGGGAGCAAGAAATGCTGGGACTGACTGGTGTAATTTGCTGCTGCACACTTCTGCTTCTGAACTTCCATGTTACCTGAATCCACAGCAAAAGCAAAAAGAGCTGTGACACATTCAGAGAAATAATTCTATATAGTGGGAGGAATTTGATGTATTGTTGTAATATGTAAATAGCAAGCCTCCAACCAGCCAGTGTGTTCCCAGCTCAGGAGTAAGATTGGAGAAGAATTCTATGAGCAGGAGAACTAGGGATGCTCTTTTCTCTGTGGATGGACCTGTCATTATTTAAGGAGGGAGCTCTGACTAAAGGTTTTACTGCAGCTGTGGCACGCATAGGAGGACCCTACGTAGGTTCACTTGTGTCTAAGGTCCAGTGTGACACATCTCCACTCTTTGCTGCAGGGACAACAGTGTTTTACTCATTTACTCATTTTTACACTTCTTTAAACACCAACTCTCTCCAAGAGCTCCACCACTCTGACACGGACCAACAGGTTCAAACACCATTAGGGTGGGACAGTCAGTCTTGTAGGCATGAGAACACCATGACTGCATAAGCCTCATTTCCTTAGATGAGCACAGCAAAAACAAGTCACCAGAAAAAGTACCAGGACACAGTCAGGGAATTGTCAAATCCATAGGAGAGCTGGCAGGGCACAGAAATGATCTAGTCATCTATGAGAAAAATTAAATAGCAAAGGAACAGAAAGAAAATAGGTTAAAAAATTAAATCCAAATTATTTTAGCGTATGGATAAATCGGCAGATCCTTAGTTTACCCTAAGGATAACTGATTTACTGCATACAAACTGACTGCTGCTGAATACTTCTGTAAACCTGAGATGGTTACATGTTCCCTCTGTGGAAGGAGGAGCTAAGCTACCTGATCTGCCCCAGGATAAATTAATTCCCTTCAGCAGTTACCATGGGAGCATGGGATGTGTTGTAAATACACAGGCTTGCTCACAATATCCTCTGGGACATTTGCACCCTTCCTGCTTGGAAGGGGCACTAACCAGCCTTAAACCTAAAGCAGCAAGGTGACCAATCCTCATAGTTCTGAAACTGGTTCTTTTTCTGCAAGTTTGTACTTAAAAAAAACATTGATTTTTCTTTCTTTCTGTTGAGGAATACTGATTCCATGAAATCCAACTGCTTTGCAGGGAGGTTTGAGTTCATAAGAACTCACTAAAACATTTCATTTCAAGCCTACTATTTTATTTTGTAATTTATAATAATGAATCTGAAGCCTCTCTCTAGCTCTACCAAAAATGAAAATTCTCTAAATTTGCCGTAGACCAGCTCCTGTACTATCCTATTACGCAAAGGCAGCATCTATAAGACAGTTATACCAGACCACTCTGTTAAGCTACCCATATTCTGAAGTCTTTAAAACGTCATTATCAATTTTCTTTTACAGTCCATGTAAAACAGGTGAGGTTCCTTCATGCAGCAACAGTCATAATTCAGCTCAGCAATCTCTACTAACTTTACTATCCAACTGCTCTGCAATGAGAACTGGGGAAGTAACTCAGAGGGAACCATTCCACTGTAGACTAGTAAATTTTCTTTGTCTAACTTTGCTTATGTATTTTCTTGGAGTGCATTCTCCTTCCTCCTTTAACGTGACTAAATACAGCTGATGCCAAAAGAAATAAAACCAAGTCTTATTCTTGGTCTCAAGACGTTTTATAACCAGCGTAATGTCTGCAATCTACACTCAGGAGGTGTTACCTAGCCCTAGAGAGAAACACCGACTACTTCCCACTATATTTTCAGTTTCTTTTTTAAACTTGCCAATTGGGAATATATGGGATCCTGCTCGGAGTCCTTACCCCCTTAACTGCTACAGGGAGTAAGCTGAGAAGGATGACAAAGCAAGAGGAGCACTGGGAGCTAAGAGAGCTCCATCCAAAAGGCAGCCCCAGGCAGGAGCTGGGTCAGGAAACACCTCCAGTGAGCTGGCTACCCTGCACACAGAGCAGATGGCAAATGGGCATCTGGGTGTCAAACAGCTTTTGCATGTGCACTGGCAGTTTAAGAAGGAAAACAAAAAGCTAATGCTGTTTCACCATCAAGGAGACAGCAGGGGACCTTGAAGCCTTTCTCCTGTCCATGTACGGCCAAGCATACAGTCCCCATGGCAGTTTGCACTGCACCATCCTGGTTCATTCAAATGCCAGAAACTTGCTCCTTCTGACATGGTTACACCCTGTAATTCTTTAGATAAACTTTCAAATTAGGAGAATAGATTTGTAGCCTGACAGTTCCTCTGTGTCTCTTTTAAGACACCTCCTCCTTCCAAATGCCAGCTAAAATTGGCCACAGGGGTATAAAACCGTGCTGACTAATCAGCTCGATAAAGTCACCTGGACAGTTACAGGTTAGGAGGTGATTCTGCATAGACTGGGAGAAGCCTTAAGTACATTAACTACTAAATGTGCTTGGTTTTGGGAAAACAGCCACTCTACTGCACTCATATCCTTCAGAAAGAGGTTTCTGTGTGTTCCTTCTGTTTCTGGGGAAAGCCAGGCCATCATTACATAGTCACATGTAATATTCATGTATATTCATGTGATATACATGTAATATATTCATGTAAAATTCATGTAATATACATGTAATATATTCATGTAAAATTCATGTAATATACAAGATTATGCTGAAAGAAACAACCCTGTTTGTCTCCCTGACTGGATCACCCACCCCAGGCAGTGATGTTGCTTAGCTATGCCAGCACAACACTTGGCAATTCTCTGCTATCTTGGTCCAAAAAATAAAACCTCAAGAAATTTGCATCAGCATGTGGCACTGGGGATGCTGGCACACAAAAATGAGATGACCACACACCTCACATGAGACAGACCTACATTATCTCCACCACTCAGCAACCTGAAAACTTGCTGCTCTAAGGGGTCCAAACCTTCCTTTTGTATTGACTGAGAGACCTTGGCTAAACTGCAGGCAGTGAGTCACAGATGTCAGCCTGCATAGCTCAGAGAAATTCTGTATTTGAGGGCAAAGAAGGATTTTAACTCCATGACTTATGGGTGCAGGAATGTTAAAAAGGCCCCCAGTGACTTCCTGACCAGCATGACAGTGATGCAGCCAGACATTTAAATTGAATACAGCTTATCCAATACTTACAGAAACAACGTAATTTATTGCATTGCCATTACCCCATGCACAGTCTGTATAATTTATTATATAAATGTATTTTCTCCAACACATTTTTAATATTCAGTCTGGCTTTGTTAAAAAAAAGCAATCTGGCAATCTGTCACAAGTAAGCTTTGATACTGTTTTTCAGTACCATTTTGCAGACTGAACAGCTAGAATTAATTGAGAGAAACTAAAGGCAAACAGACCCCAATGCTGAAATGTACTAGCTATATTTTTCACCAGAGCCACTTAATATACGTATTTCTAACTAGCTCAATGATGGATACAAGCATGCAAGCAAAATGTTAGCGATAATAAATCCATACATGAGCTAAAGATGAAAGTTGTGTCTAAAAATCTCAGCGATACTGTTATTGCAACTCATATAGAAGCAAATTTCTAAAAAGCATAGTGTAAGGAAAAGACTATTCAGACTCAGATTAAGACAGTTAATGCTAAATTCAGTCTGTCTGCCGAGTTTCCTAACCTACAAAGAACTGCACACTTGGATTAGTAAAGGGGAAAAACAATTGGAATATAAACTGTGGGGTCCACTGTCAGTTTTATATTTTATTTTCACATCAAGACAAACGTGTTCTAAGAATATAAAAGGAATTAGCAGAATCCAAATCATGACATATTTGCACTACATTTAAAACATGCTTTTGCTCCCTGTTTTTCAGTTCAGTTTTGCTGTCCCATATTTTCGGCCTGGGAAACAGGACCTGCCCCAGCCCTGGCAATCCAAAGAGGTGCAAATTCACACAGTGCTGCTGCCTGCTGCAAACATGCAGCATAGACAAGATGCCTAAGGAAGAATTAAATCCCCAGAGTACAATTAAACAATAGCTCCACTGCAGGGATTCAACTGGGCTTTTAGAAACAAGGGGCCTGGGCAAAAGGTTCTTAAAAAAAACCAGCAGGGTAAAAACCAGATTATCAGTACTGTAAGGACTGCCTGACCTCTGAGGTTTGAAAACAGTTTCAGATAGCAGAAAAGTGTGATGCAACTATTTTTTTTTTAATTGTTCAGTACATTGAAAACATAAAATTGGTTACTGCTCAGCTCCAGGGTATTAAGTCTGGAAAATTAACAGGCCTATGTTAACAGGCCTATGCAAACACATAAAAACTTATTTCATCACTTCATTCTCCTGGACTGAAAACCCAGTGAAGAGCCTTCCACACCTTCCCAGTGTAGATCACCAGCAAGACAAGGTGATTCCTCACTTCTGCGTGTCCTGCTCAGAGCTGTCACTCTACTACTGGATGGTGTAAAATGTCTCACTGTACTGCAGCTTCCACTGATGGTGTTGCAAATACATACTACGTACTTTTCTTATCACAAAGTAGATCCCAGGCACCCAGATGCCTTATATGACATTGCAGAGTGCAATATTTTAGGAGGAAAAAAATAAAAGTAAAATGCTGCCATACAATAACCTATTTGGTTCTGAGTTCCCTCTGCCCCTTCTGTTTTCCAAGATATTTCTTTCCATCCCTTACACATCTATGAATCTGGCTTGCTGCTTCTCCCTGCTCATCGCTACGTGTGTTTACAATTTCCATGACTGCAGACTCTGGGAATTTCTCACACAGCTTTCCAGGGAGTGACTCCTTTGCCCAGGGTACACTCCCACCCTCTGCAAGCAGTGGGCCCCCTGTCCTCTGTACAGCCTGCTCCACCAGGCCCCTCCTCCCACACTTCCTCTCTTCCCCACTACTTCATTCAGCTCCTCCACTCTGTTCCTTACAGCCTTCTCCAGTCCTCGCAGTCAGCAGAGGCAGGATCTGGCACATTCATCGTGCTTGGCATCCTCTCAGCATAAGCACTGCTCAGGGCAGGATGCAGCTCCCACCTTGCTTTTGCAAGAGTTCTCACCTATCTACAGAGTTATCTGTAGGCATGGCTGCATGAAAGGACTTACCTGGTGCTGCTGAGTATGGCAGAGAAAGAAAACGAACACAGATGTGAGTCGCTCCTTCTCAGCCCCACTGAAGTTTTATGCTCCAAGCTCTTGCTCCTCTCTACACCCCTTCAGTCACTCAGACCCGTCTCCCACGTGTGCTGCCGGGCTGGGCTCTTTCACCTCCTCTCCATCCCTCAGCCCAGCAACCTCAAGGGAGCAGGAATGATGAACTTGCCGAATTCCAACCTCCAGGCCAGGTGAGAAACCCTTCCACCTCTGTCTAGCTCTGCTGTCACCAGCTTTCTGCATCCTTCACCTGAACAAGATGTGGTTTGCAGCTCCCCTTCAAAGGATGGTAGTTACCTCTTCAGCAGTTTCAGAAAGTGAATAGCTTCATGATGGTGTGGGCCCAAGAGCAAGAAAGGATATATTATACAGCAGGATCTCCTGCCAGACATAGACTCAGTTCAAAACAGGTATTTAATGACAGTTTATTTACAGATCATGTGGTCCCACATGGCCAATCTGAAGAGACACTTGACTGTCATTTAAAAATCCTTTCCTGTGTTCCGTCACATGAAATGTTTCACAGTTACCCGAACATTTCCCAGCTAAGTGAAACTAGAACAAAGGCGTGTACAGCTCTTAGCAACCTTCAGGTGCCCTCAGTGAGGGAAGAGAACTGCAGCAGGTGAGAAAACCTTTTTTCCTTGTTGTTGGACCCTCTACATATTTGTGTCTGTGCAGGACTCTGAGAAGGGTGGACACATGAGCATAATAAGCCTGTACAGCCACTTGTGATTTTCCCTAAGATATTTCTGTTGAAGCAAAGGGAATATCTGCCACTGAAGAATCCAAAGAACATGCAAGCAGCTTCTTCTAATAACCTTCACAGCACAGACATCTGACAGAGAGACAGCTACACTGCACTAGAGCATCCCTTTTAGCAAAAATTACACAAGAAAGGGAACACAGTTTGTGAGGAAGCATCCACAAAGTTATCACATCATAATCCCTTCAGAAAAGAGTCCTAATTACACTGGCATTAGTTCTGGGGCTTGTAATGGACAAGAGGGCAGAGGTCTTTGAGAGAGTACTGTGGCATTTTTCTCAGCGCTTGATTATTTTCCTTAAACTTTCAGGAATTTAAAGCTTGCACAGGCCAAACTTTTGTTTTACTTTGGCAAAGCTGGAGGCTGAAGGGCAGGAAACAGAGGAACTTTGTATTCACACATACTTGTGTAAAACAGTGCACTGAGCTCTACCAACCCATTGCAGTAGTGTAAGAGAAACACACGTAGTCCAAGTATTTATGGTTCAAATGCAAAATGACCAGCCTGTTTATGGTGCACTTTTTGAAATGCCATCCCAAGTGTTCTGAGAAGACTCCTTTCAGCCCCTAATTTCAAACCAAAAAGCACAAGAGTCCACTTTCCTGAGGCTCTGGGCTGCCTGAAGCCTCTGAAAATACTCCTCCAGTTTCTCTTTCCCACCAAGAACAAAATGCTTCCCCTGCTGTGCCCATTTGCTGCCTCCTGACTGAGCAGGCTGCTGCAAAGGATCTCTGCACCTGAGACTCTCAGAAGACAGTTTGTAATGAGCTCTGCACACTACTATTCTCACAGGCAGAGTGGGTTAGACAGAAAGCACAGTTTGAGCACCGCTTGTTGCACAGATCTTCAATAGAATGTGTAAGAAAGTGGATATGTAACAGTGAACCCAACTTCCAGCTCAGTCCACTCCTCTCTGCAGTTTCATCTAACATGGGCTTTGCAGCTGTCAGGGAAAACATAGTTCTTTTCAGAAGGTTACTCAGTACATTGTAACCTTCAAACTCTCCTCTGTGCATCCTAAACAACTGCACACAGGCAATGAGAAAGGATGCTCCTGTGATTGCAGAACAATCCCTCTGTGTTGTGGCTTTCAGTTCCTCCACAGGAGAAGGCAACAGTGTTCTCTGCAGAAGCTTTTAACTACTAGAGCAGCTGCTTCCGTTTCCCAGGAAAGGCTGGGTGGGACAAAGACCTCGTACATAAGAGGCCAAAGGACCTCACACCAGCAGGAGGGGGAGTTGTCTGTCTTCCCCGTGCTGTTTCCTTTGTTCTGCATTCCCCCTTCAGTACAGGGGACAGAGCCTTTGTCCGAGGCTCGGCTGACCACGTGCAGCTTCTCCCCCGCTTCCTTATCCCGGGATAAAGAGATGCTCTTCCTAACAGGGCATGCTGGTCCTCAGCATGTGAGCTCCTACTCACCCTCCTGCAGCAAGGAGGTTCTGGGCGGGATGGAGAAAAGGCTTCCTGCAGAGAGCTCGGCTCCCCTCCGCTTTAGGTGGAAAGCACCAGAAAGACTAGCCCCGGCCTTGAGCTGCAGCCACTCCGGATGAACACCTGCTAAGGGCCGGCATCCAGGCATCCCAGGGCGTGGGACCTGCGGGCTGTCCCTCTGCCACTTCAGCTGCGGCAGTAGCCTGCACAGAGATGCGTCACACAGCGTCCTCCGGGTCTCTGTGCCAGCTTTTTCCCTCCTTCCACTAGCAGCTCAGGTGCAATAGGAAAGCTAAAACAACTCGTGGCTTGTAAGTGTAACTGTGTATCAGAGTATAAAGTCTTGCTGCTCTGTCGTCCTTGACACTCAGGAGAAGCAGAGGGGCATGTGGACTGATGCAAAACAGAGAGAGAGAAAACATACTTCCCACTCCCCCCCACTTTTTTTCCACGTTTCTCTTTTTTTAAATAAACCAATGGAACGATCTGTACGGAACAGCTGAAAAACAACGAGCCAAGTTCAGTTCCCAGGCAGGAATTGGACTAGAGTTGACACAGAATTAAAAGGGACAGCATCAGTTGAAATCTAGCCAACTCAAATCGGGCCTAAACCTACTTTTATCTAAATTGCAGTAGCAGCTATAAACAAGCCTTCTCTTTCAGATTGCACTGAGATCCCTCACTTACTGCCTAGAAATAGTATGCAACCAGTAAAGCAGTCTGGGGAAGACAGCTTTCCTTCTATTTCAACAAAGTCTTTTATAGGGAACAAAGACTTTCTGTGCCTCTGCTCCTGGCAGAAAGTCTCTCCATGCCTCTGCTCCTGGCACAAGGTCTTTCCATGCCTTAGTGTCAACCTACCCTTTGGGGCTAGAGAAGGTCAGAGGCCTGTTCCCAGCCAAGAGCTAGAAGTTGGAGAGACAACAGTGGCTTCCATAGCAAGGCACAGGAAGCAACCAGTCTGACCCATGAGTCCACACAAACTGTAGGACAGGGAAAAAAGTCCAAATTTCAGGAGATTAGAGAGGCAAAGAAGAAAAGGCTTTAATTTATATAGCCAGCTTGCTGACAACATAACTCATAGACTTTTCATCCTCCAAGTCAAATGAGAGTACAAGTGTCCTGGAAAGTCCTAGGTTTCCAATCATGCTTTCCTACTGCTTTACTTCTGACTGCGAAGAATCTTGGAGGAGCCCACTCCAGGTTCACATCACCAGTGCTAACAAAGCAAAAGGCAATGGCACGCAGTAGTGGTGCTGTAATCTTCCTCTCATGTTCCTGAGAAAGCGTCCTGCACTTTTCAAACCTCGCCAGAGAGCTGCAAGGGCGTCTTTATAGATGCAGAAAAAAATGTTTTGGAGAAGAGATTTTCCAGTACAGCACAAGGGCCCAGTAAGTCCCAAATACAGGCCAGGGAGATGCTATTCACCAAACCCAGCAAGTGCTAAATAACTGCCAGCTTGTCCCATGAGCAGCTGACCAAGTGACAGCACTTCAAGGCACAGGGCAGGACTGGGCTGCCTCCAGTATTGTAAAAGGATACTGGAGGCAGCTCCTCCAGAGAGAAGGACACTCTACCTCTTCTGAACAGGAAGAGAAGTGAAATCAATATAATTAGCCAAAATCTAAGGTCATGCATCTCCATTATGCTGGCAGGAAGAACAGGGGCATACCACCCAACTAGTGGCATAAGCACACAGCAGAATTCACAGCTGTGTTTCTGCTCTATGCTCTCAGCTAGTTTACTACCCACACCTGAAACCACTCTGACCAAGAGAGGACTGACACAGAAGGAGGACAGGCCACCAGGTGCATGCTAGTTCACAGCCTGGGAAGCCTCAGCCACTACCAGAGCCACTGCAAAATTCCTCTCTAACAACTGGCAAAAGCCTGTGCCTCAGCACCGGCCAAGCAAACCAAGCAGGGTGTTTCCCTGCCTCAAAAGTGAAGATAAAAGCATTGGACTCTGCAGGTCTCAAAAATTAGTCACATGGACTGACAAAAAATATTAAGGTTTGCAAGCCTGCAGAGAGGAGCTGCATGAATTTCATCTAGGGAACCCAGAAGCACCTCTGCATGCTGGCTCAGGCGCCAGTCTCAGTGTCACTAGTGCCAAGACTGTCCTCTCCATCTTTTCAAACTGAAAGGCTCCCTCCACTGAAGAGTTTGGATGTTGCAGACAGTCAATGCTGCTACGCTTGGTCATTACAGACCCCTGCTAGTGGTTGGCAATATCATCTTAACTTTAAAAGCAGGTGCTGGAAATTTAGAGTCTTTCTGAGGGGGGCAAAAGAAGAACTACAGTCATACCTCAAAATTCACTGATTTTAGGTCTCCTGGGGGTCCTGTGAATCATCCAATCCGCAAATACGTGAACCCAGAAAAACCATGAAATGGCGAATCCAGAAGCACAAACACGCGAGGTATGACTGTATGATAATGTCCTGTGAGTTCTGCTGGACCACACCCAGAGTAGACACAGGAAAAACCCAACATGGATTAGAGAAGAGAGTTTGATTCCAATGACTAAACAATGAGAAGGTTTGATACTTGCTATGTCAGGAAAGCAAGTAGGACAGGAGCTGCCCCATTCTTCAACTCAAAGGAAAACACAAATAAAGCTACACCACAACACAACACAAATCTCACTGCTCCAAAAGCTCAGGTACAGAGTCAAGTTACCAGGGGTTAAAACTGCATGCACAGGCTGAGGCAGGTGTGAGGCTCTCGTGCTGCAGAAATGTTTCCTGCATCTGGCACTGCCTTGTATGGCAGCTGATGAGTGCACTCACACAAGGAGAGCAGAGCTGCCATGGCAGGGTGAGCCTCATCCAGTGGGACATGCAACAGGCATCTTTGGGCAGGCAAGTTTGAATCCTTGAGCATCGTGAGCAGTAGTAGGAACAAGATGGTAAGAGTAAATCTGATCCCAGCTTCAGTGATTTCCCTGCACAACCCTGGAATAGTACTTCAAGAGAAGATGCATTTATGTGCTTACAGAATGTCTTGTCCTAGAGTCATCCTTTCCATAGACAAAAACATCTTCCATGAGGTCTCATCAGTGTTGTCTGATTGACAGCTTTGCAGACAGATGCTTCTTTCTGGATTACTTGCAGTGCTGCTTAAGATTTATTTGTGCTCTGCAGCAGAGAGTAAAAAGGGCCAGGTCCGTCTGCAACCAGCACTTTGCTGAAATGCTTTTGAAGACAATTTACAGGAGTTACATTTGGCAATTCCCTCTCCAACAAATTCAGAGCTGCCAGGCAAATCTGGAGGAAGTCAGTGACAGGTTAGAGACCAAAGCATGAGCTCAATAGCTGCCTGTCGTGCCCAGCACATCAGCCAACCACTCTGCACACCAGCAACCGGTTTGTTTTATCAGCCAGCACATCATTTGGTACCAGTCACAGCACGTACATCCCAGCGGGAAGTGAGGGGATGTGACAAGGCTGACTTAGATGGGGGAAGAGACGGGAAGTACTGGTGAGGTGGGTTCACAGGCAGCAGTACGGGGAGAAGGGGATTGATTGCAGCAGTGTGGGACAGAGCGGCTCGCACAAAAACGCAACGACCAGGCTTGATCTGAGCTGCTGCTCACAGAACAGCGTGTTTTATGGGAAACATCTAAGAGGAACTAGGCTAAAACCCAACCAATTTCTCATGGACCACTGAATAACTATCAGATGATGAGAGCTTTTGGCCATGACAAACTTGGGTTAAATTGGAACCAGTGACTTAATGTTTCCATATCCCTTTGCAGAATAAAGGCACGAAGCCTGCACACTTGGTTAAGTCCTGTTCACCTACGGCAATTTACTGCACTACAGCTTCAGTGTTTGTGCAGCGGAATTCAACACATAACAGGTTCTGTTGAAATGAAATTGATGTTGATTTATACTTCTTTGTAGAGCTAAAAAATGCAGTTAATCTTCCCCCCCACTCCCCCCCCCATTTTCAATCTAAAATCCTGGAATACTACAGAGGAGCCAGGGCCAGCTCTACACTGGAAATGGGTCAATATTACAAACAGATGATAGAAAAAAATTATATTTTACAGAGCCATAGCAACTAGAAGAGAATAATAAATCAGCCTGGGGTTGGAAACAAAAAGATAAAGGCACAGTCAGAAAAATATATATGAATTACTGGGAGATTTTATTTGGCTTTAGTCATCCTACTGGGAAGAAATAAACACAGTTTTACAAACAAGCTAGACAAGCTTCATTTGTATTCAAGGAAGCAAGAAGTTTGTTTTGGGTTTGGTTGGGTTGTTTTTTGTTTTTTTTTTTTTTACTTTTAAAACACAGAAATTGGCCTGTGTCAAGAATGTTTGAAAACATGCTGGCAAAGAAATAGTCACTGAGGTTATTACACTGAAGCTTTTTGGACTCCAGAAGATCCAAAGATGAGGCCTTGTGGTCACAGCAGGGCAGCAGGTGTCAAGGTATCTGCTGGTTTAATGGCTGCAGGTCAGTGACCCCGACCAAATCACTTAATCCCACTGAGCCCCGTTTTCAGTGTAAAAGTTACAGTGCTTGTCAAACACAAAGTGCTTCTGTGGCTCAGACTAAACTAACTTGAATCAGACGAAAACCGCAGAATAAGAAGACTGCCTCTACACCTGCAGTCCGTACAACTTCTGTAATGACTCTTGTTTAAAAAAACAGAGGAAACTGCAGCATACAGAGGTGGCATAACAGCCCCAAATTGGTGCACCAAGTACATGGGCAAGGGCAGTGTATGTGCATGTGTGTGTGTGATTGCTTCCCCAAACTAGAGAACCGCTGTCATAAAATAATTTCTACCTGAATAAAACATGACATCTCAGAAATAACTAAGGAAAGCAGATGTACCTCGTTCTGGGCTTGCTTTTCAACCTGGGTGCCTAAGCCCTGTGCAGCTCTGCTGCCTCAGGCACTTGCACTCTTCAGAACCATCCTCCTTTGCAGTAACTTTGGGAAATTGGCCCATAGATTTGAACTGTGACAGAGGACAGCAACTCACAGATCCTAAAATCTTACATGTTTCACAGAAATAACTAAAGGATAAGAGAATATATTTCATACTTTATGCTCTGAAATCCTGCATCAGGACAGTGTAGAGGTTTGCAGGGAAAAAAAAAACCCACAACAAACCAGCTGTAGTTAGCTTGGACATTGCTTTGACATGTTGTTATCAACTTTTATAACTTGTCAAGTACCTATGAGAATTGGTTCTGTCCAATCCACTTTTTAAAAGCAATGTTTTCTAAGGAATAATTCATCTAAGTTTCTCCCGAAGTAATCAACTGATATCTACATTAAATTGCCACTGACAATTAGCATCACATGTATCTACTTTCTTTGCCTGTACATTTGGTTACTACAGTTTTGCAGTCCCTAAGACACCAACAGCTTCCTACTACTGACTAGTCACACGTTAAATACTAAAATTCAACCTTTAAATTAGTTGAGACATCAAATGCACATTTAAATACCTTTCAATGCACTAGTAATCAGGAGACTATGAAAAAAGAAAAATCATATATTTATAGAATCAGAAAATTGCATTTAGAAGACCTGAAGAGAACACCTGGACATTCAACACATTTATAATATAAAGGAGACTAAGCAGTCCACTAATTTGCCTTCACCTAAAGGATCAGCTGTTCCTGACAAATCCATGAAGAATAGTTTGACTTCTTCTCCAAGGTATGCATCAATAGGGAATCTGCAACTGTTTAGTGCTTCACTGCATTTGCCATTTGAAGGTTTTCCTAACAACAAACCCTAAACCAACTTGACAGAAATTTTAGTAGTGATAGGTCTCTCCTGTCCCCAGTAGGAACATGAAAAAGTCATTACTTTATTTATTACTTTGTTCCTTACAGCAACTTTCTGCAGATTTGAAGATTGTTCTCGCATCTTCTTTCCATCTTCTCTTCTCTAGACTAAACAAATGTAACTCGTTTGATCATTCCTCCACAGGTCGTATTTTCTAGACCTTTGCATCATTCTTACTGCTCTCTTTCCAAGTAGGATGCATCTGACTTGAAGCCTTTCACCCAAAATGAGATACAATGCTCTCCCTTTCCCTTGCAGTGTAGGACCCTATCATATGCAATACACGGAACACTTCTATTTATACATCAGAGGAAATTCACTTCTATCTCTCAGCATGAAGAGGACATTGGTTTAGGTACAGCTCATTGGTGGTAGTAACTTCGAACAGTTTTCCTCTCCCTTCAGAACTGCTTTTCGCCAACTGATTTCACTGGATTACTCCTGTTTCAGGACATGACCTTGCACCTGTTGCGTCTCCCTGTCCTTCCTGCACATTGGTACTTCAGACTGTTTCTGCGGGTTGTTGGAATTCAGGTTGTTCTTAATTCCAGCCCTCTGTGCCACAGCGCTTTGTTGTGTCTGGTTTCATCCGGACACTCTGCGTTTCATCATCCTGGTCAATACCGAATTGCACGAGCTCTGGGACAGACTTTAGGGGAATCTGAACTCTACAGATCTTCTGTGGTTGATGATTACACACTGACCATTACTCAGAGTCTAAATATCCAACCAGTATTGCATCCCTCTCATTTACCTTTTATCAAGATCACATTTCCTCAGCTCACTCAAATACTTCTTAGAAGGGACAATTTGAAAACTTTCACCAATATCAAGGTAATCAATGTTCACTGCTTCCCGTGGTGCCCGGTACTTTGTCACGTAGTTTGTTCTGATTTAATCTTGATAAATCCATGATGGAACATCTATTATTTCCTGGATGTCTCCTAGATGGTTTGTTTTTCTCAGCAATTTCTTAAGACCTTAAGAAAGGTCTGACTGACCAATTAGAAACCTTTTTTTTGCTTTTGCATTTTGGGAGTTTGTTTTTGTTAGGGGTTTTTTTCTGGGATGTGGGGGGAAGAACAGCACACACTACCTGTCTCCCCTAAACCAGCAGGAGCTCAGCCTGCTAAGGCTGGAATGTTCTGGGGTAAATGTGATCAAGCTCAGCCAACCTGCAAACCTCCAACTAATTTGTGGCTGTTGCCTTAACACTTCCAAAGCCAGTGTCACTGGCTAGTTCCCCACTACAACTCAAGCATTGTGGACAAGACAACCATAACACAAGCCACATCATTATCTTCAGGCTCTATGCACAGCGAGTTTTCATGACAATTTCTCCCAGCCTGTACCTTACAGCTGCAGCTGTTTTCTTTCAGGCCAAGAAACATGGAAGCAGCAAGAGCTCATAGTGTGTGTACTTGTTTCCATGCTACATCAATATATTGCCCTTGGGACACATATCAGGCAGGCCCTTGAAAACAACGTAAATTTACCACAGAGGGGAAAAAAACTCTGATTTTAATTTCAGGAAAACACAAACCACAGCCTCTCTGTAGTGAGCAAGTATTGTAATACACACTGCAGTACATAAAGAGTTAAGCTCTGGATAAGCTTTCTGTAGGAAGAGTGTTTCTTCCTTTTCATTTGAGTTGAGGTACGAATTTGTTCTACCATGAGATATTCCCAGACTACCCACGAACCATGACAAGCTAAGGTCATGGAATTGGGCAGTTTCATTTTCAAGGTTTTAAGGTTTGGGGTTTTTTTAAAACTAAAAATAACAGAGTTGGAATTTGTGGTCATGGTCAAACAGTGATAAAATTAAGAACAGATAAAGCCACAAATAAAACTTCTTGAGACTTGCAAGTTTGGTTTTGTTGAAGGAGGGTAAGTAGTGCCCTTTAATCAAAAGCACAAAGCATCAAGTGCTTGTTACAGTGAACAGAGAAGACAAGGCTCAAAGAGGTCTGAAATTCAATGCAGAACTCTGGGTTTCTAAAGCACAGCCACAGTGCGGGAGAGGGAGAAACAAAAGAATGCAACCTTCATTGGCCTAAAAGTGTTTGCTACAAAAAGTGTTTGCTACATCACTTGCAGTGAGACACACTGCAACTGCAATACACAGCAACAATATTTAGGACAGCAGTGGCTGCTAGATGAGTATTCAACTCAGTCGTCACCACGCGAAAATGCTCAGGCTCAGCAGGAGTGTAACTATACCTTAGTCTCCCCCAGCTCCAACTGGACTCAGCAAAGTGCCTCTATGATAACTAAAAAGTTGGCTTTTATCAAGAGATAAGAATTTAGTTCTTAGCATAGCTTTCAGAAGAAACAATCTTTTGACATGTGAAAGTGCTTGGAGCCTATCCAAAACGTTTCTCCTGGTTTTATTCTTTTTCTTGCTCCCTGTTCAGGGTGGATTTGTAAGCATTACTCAAGTAATTTCAGTTCATCAAATGTTTTTAAGGCTATTTTGGAGTATTAGAAACTCAACGGATGTTTTTTTAAACAACTGAAGAGGACAACATGAAGGTACATACACCAGAGTCAAACAACGCTTATCACTGTTGCATTTGACAAATGCTTAAAGCAGTACAGCAGAAAGAACTGTGAGCAAAAAGAAACCTTTCATCATGTAAAACAATGTTGTCGTGCCACAGCCTGCCTAGTGCTCAACGGGCTTCAGAAGAGGCAACACTTCAAATACCTCATAGTTTTAAACTTTTAACATCTGACCAGAGAAGTCCTGAAAAAAACTAAGGCAAAAATACAATGGCAGAAGCTCACTTGGCTTTTCAGAGTGAGAATGGGAAACTGAAGGAAATTCTACTAGGCAAAAAACCCCCGAGTAGCACTGCTGAGGACAAGGTGCCTGGTTACCCAGGAGTGACACAAGGGAGAATATGAGAACTACTCTGGAGACTGCCAGCCTGAGAGGGGACAGCTCGTGGGAGTAGAGCAAAACAAAGTGGGACACGTCAGATGTAGCAGAAGGACTGGGGACTCTGCAGAGCAATGGAGCGAGAGTGCTTGGACTACATTAGAAACTTACTGCATCTAGCTGTGGTCAGCTGGTACTGCCCAGAGAGACCAAGAAGAAACATGATAGAGTGTAACTCATTACAAGTCTTACTTTTAAAAGCATGCTCTTGTCAGGATTAACCTGACGTCTCTAGGTAATTTTAATCTGAGAAAGTCCTTATTCAAAAGAGACGTGATAATCAAAGTTGTACTGAAATAGAACTAGAGCTTGTTCACTTTTTGTGACAGCACACAGATTCCTTTTATACAAGGCAAAGAATGGTGGCTAATACTTGGTGACAGCACACAGCTGCTTGCTGAAGGGCATGAAATACTATGGCAAAAAAACCACCAAATCCAACACTTCTGTAGTATTTTAAGAAAACTCTGCGGGTCTCTCCTCTAGCCTCCCTATTTGAAGTGGAGCCATCACCAATGCTAGATCAGGGCCAACTTAGCTGTGTTGTGTCAAGTCTTGAACCTTTTTGGAAACAGAGATCCAGCACTTCTCTTATAAACCATTCCCTGTCCTTCCTCCTTGTGAACAGGTTTTCCCTAAAGCCCTTTCAGGGCAATTCAGAGCCGTAGCCTCTTGATGTATTATCTAGGGCTTGACTCTATGATCTTGTAACTACCCTCCCAACAGCTGCAGGCTCCAATTATATCACCCTGCCCCTTCTCCTCCCAGGCTAAACCGACCCTGCTCCCCCCAGCTCTCTTCATAGCTCACGTGCCTTAGGCCCCTGACCACCTTGGACTATTTCCAGTTTTTCACTATGTCTTAAATGTTTTAAACTGGGAGGCCTAAAATGGAACACAGTATTTGAAGTAAGGCCTCCCCAGTGCCATGCCAAAGCGGTAATAACTTCCCTTAATCTGCTGCTCATGCTCTTCCTGAGGTAACCTAGCATGTGGTTTGCCCATTGTCTCATGAGTGTAGTGTTGGCTCATACCCAATTCCACAGTCGAAGAATGAAGAAGTCAATATGTATATGATTCATACACTGTTGTTTTTCATAATACAAATTGAGATCTTAACACCCAGAGGCCAGAATCTATTAGCATGTATTTGAGCAGTGCCTTTAAAGAGTCATGGTGGACAGGAAGTCAAAACCAGCATGGATAAGTACAGGATATACTGGAGGGCCTTAGAAGTTCATGTCAGATTGATACACATGGGCACAACTACTTTTCTAAGTTTAAAAACATTCTTTGGCTTTGATGTCAAAAGATGGGGCTGCATTAGTGCAGGAACCAAACAAGGCAAGTCTCTACCCTGTGTGCCAGCTTAGTGACCAAGAAGTTTGCCCTAAAGTACCCTGTCAAATCCTGTTTCACTGTGCAGACCTCCTTTCACCCATGAAAAGACAGAGACAAACAAGCAACCGCTATAGAGAGGCTGCTTAATGTGTGAATTGAAGACACTGAAACTGCTTTAGTAAAGAGAATGTTAGGAGAACCTATTCTGGACAAGAAAATTTAAAAGCCTCCAAATGGGATCTTTTATGTAGGATAAGTTAACATGTAACATGTATGTTATTTTGTATCTGAGAGGGACTTTAGACTCAGATGTTTTCTTCAGATCTTGCAATCATGGCATAGAAAATGTAAGTATGAATTCAACACTGCATGGTCAGTGTCCAAGAGCTACTGTACAATAAAAGTCAGGCAGGATGGGAACCTCAAACAAGGGCAAAAATAATGACAGTCACATGCATTTGGAATCTTAATAACAGCAAAAATCAAGACAGAAAGGTGAGCCAAATTTTGGATGGCAACTGGAACACAGCAAAGGTTACAAAAAGTCAAGCAAGGCAGCGCTGGCACTGGTCTATGCCAATCAATATTTAGGAAAATACCCCACAAGAGTTGCCAATGCCTCAGAGATTTGTCACAGAAATCCCAGTAGAGAAATCCTGTTCTTATCCAGACCTTTTCCCTCTGAGAGCCAGCCAGCTGACTGAAAACCAGCTACCGAACCAAAAGCTACTGAGCAATTTATTAACTAGTAGAGAGCAGGTACCAAATGTTATAAATTCAATAATCATTGATTTAGAAAATACTTTCCCTGTAAAGGGCCTCAAACGATGTTAAAAAATGTTCTTCAAATATTTTCATTCAGATCTTGTGATGCTGGAAAGTGCCTTTCAAGTACATTAGGCACTCAGCCATTCCACAGGTCTCCACCTGCTCACACTGAAACTAACATTTAATCAACTGATATAAACAAACCCCTGAAACAACAGTGCAAGAGAGTAGTTTGTAGGCACCCTGGTTCCCAGTTTTCTGGCTAGTCTCCATTCACATTAATGATTCACAATTCTTATTTCCTTGGCCCTCCCACCCTTATAGCATCCCTTAGGACTTTCACATTTTCACATCTCAAGAACTATGTGTGTGCATACGTTGCTACTGCTCAGCTGCAGAGACCAGTGGAAGAGATTTGCTTGTGAAGGAGCTGCAATGTTTTTGGAAGTTACAGCCCTTCTGCTAAGAAGTGAGACCTTATCAGATGGTTGCTCCTCAGCCATTCAGGACAAGCAAGTGTGTTTTTCTTGCTGAGAGAAGATGAATCCAACTAGACAGAAAAGCAACAAAGAGCCACTGGGCAGACTTCCTATAGTTACTGACTGTTCTGTACCTTCAGCTTTTCAGTACTTGGGATTTGCAGTTACCTAAGCAGCAGTTGGTTTTGTCCCAGCAAGTTGGACTAATGGCAGGAACACACTCTTTTGAGTTCTCACACAAAGAAAATTCCCAGGATTTGACTGGGTGGCGGTGAGAGGTGTCACACGCTATAACACATAAGCCCCCTTCAGAATGAGAGCAGGAAAAAGTGAAGCCCTTCAGTACCTGACTGGAAGACGTATCTGGCCAAGCCTTGCATCAGTTCTGCAGGCCAGGTGGGCGGCGCCGACTCCCCGGTTTCTCTCTTCAGTCGAAACGTCAGCTCAAATCCGAAACCACTTGGTCCATCTGTTCCCGTAAACCTGGAGAGAATGAAAAATAAAAAGTCATGACATACTTCTTGTAACCAGAGCGGGCTTTAGGATTAGGAACCATGGAGAAAGGATGAGTGTTCTCCTCATAGAAAAGGTAAGTCTAGAACTTCTCTTTCAGCCTATGCTGGCTTGAGCAGCATAACATGGTTAGATTAGCTGAGGCAATATAATTCCAAAGATAACTATCAGGGTCGTATTTTCAGTCAGAATAACAGCCTTGGAACTATGACTTCTTTCCTGGGACTTGTGGAATTTTGAGCAACCTGAATTTGGAACACCAAAGATAGCGCGTAACAGAAAATAATGTTATAAAATTCAACCTTGGGAATTCAAATTTCTGTGCATTGAGAAGTGAGGTGTAACTGAAGTACTGGGTAGAAGGTTTCTGAGTTGAAACATCTGAATATCCTGATTCACAACACACGATTTCTACATTGCAGATTGTCAGCAGGATAGAGGGAAATGAGGGGATACAGGCAGAAAGTTAAAAACCTCTTCCATGATGGATTAATTGCTGTTTTGCTCCAATATATGCCTGCACACAGTCTCTTCGTATATCTAAGGAGGGCAACAGTGGAAAAGGATTGAATATGACAACCACTGTTCAAGAAGCAGTAGCGTGACCGTTTTCTCATCCCAGACATAGGTGCCAATTTGTTTGGTTTGGTCAGATGGGGTCTACTCAGGAGAATAAAGTCATAATAAAAGTATCAAGGCTATAGTACAAAGGAGTAAATAAAGCACACCTCATAATAATATTTGATTAAACAATACTAGTCTCAAGAACACTTTTGAGGGTTTGTGGGTTTTTTCACATTTATGCATACAGGGAATTTCCTGTTCCAAATCTCCAACAGTTAAAATGTCACATTTGCTTGTGAAAAATAAGACATCTCATGGACAAATATACAAGCTTGCAAACTTCAAAGCAAGCTGGGGACATCCATGTGATTTCTACCACTGTCACTGCATCTCTGGCTTGTTTACTTTGACTGTTCCACAAAGGCAGAGGAAAGAAGGATTTATACCGAGCATAAAGACACTTACAGAAGCTTTCATAAACCACTATTATTCTTCAAGTTAAAATCTCCAACAGTTACAGCCATTGGCAAATTCTCTGGAGAAACTTTGCAAGTGTCTTGGATGCTGGTACCTTGCTGGCACATATGAAAGATACAATGCATAAAAGTTTAATAACACTTCTCAAAGCAGTCAAACAGAGCAGTAGGAAAAGCAACAAAAGCACTTTCCATTTGAAAAACAGTTCACCAGCAGTGCAGTGATGAGGTCCCAGGTGCTGGAAGAACTGTTCCAGTAACAAGACCTTTGAAGCAGAAATGCTTTATAGTGACCCTGCCTATTGACACGTGTTAAAACTGGTCACATTTGAGCATCCACACAACTCCACCACCCAAAGTAACTTTGAGGATTCTCTGAATAAAGTTTGATCGCAGTAGACTGTCAAATGATACAATAAAAGTAATGGAGAAACAAACCCCAGGACATAACTGGACTATGGGACGGCTCAGAGGTAACAACAGTAACTACAATTCATCTCAGACGACCTGAGACTGAGCATGTGCAGGAAGGAAATCTCAACATTATTTACTTATTTACTGCAAAATTAGTCTGTTGTATCTGCATGTGCCCTCAGGTACAAAAACTGAAAGCTGCAACACAGCACTAAGTTTCTGTACTAACAAATATGAATATTCCATATAGCATGCTTTATGGTGAACCCTGCAGTTTTGAGTGAAAGCTTCTTTTTTAAAATGCTAAGGAAAAACATAGGAAAAAAATGTGACTGAAAACAATAAAGCATTGAAAGTCATTCTGACATCTGCAACAGAGGAGTAAACAATATGGCAAATATTATAATAACAGCATACAAGCATGTCCATTTTTATTTCTCTCCACATCATCCTCAACAAAGAATTTGAGAATTATATACTACAGAACCAGATTTTCTACGAACAGGGCAGAAAACACATTTCAGAATGCTCAACTGGCATCTACAAAACCTCTTTTACAAAAGAAGTAATATACCTTTAAGCAACAAGTCAAATCACTACATTTGGTTCTTAAGCAAAGCAAGAGCTACTGAATAAGTAGCCAGCCAGGGAGTGAAACGTGGATGTGCAGTGAAACCTGTGTTCTGCAATCACACACACAGCTCTGCCAAACAGGTTGATACAGGGTGGTGACAGCCTCACAAATGCAAAGCTGTACTTTGTACATCCAAGCACCTCCATAATATTTTATTAGTTTCACATATCAGTTAGCAAAGGAAAAGTGGAAATATTTCTTAAAGGGAGAAACAAGAACACTTCAAAGTGGATAGTTTTCAGAGACTGATTCCAGGAAAAAGCATAACCAAGGAACTGAAATACATTATGAATGGGTCAGTTTTAAGAAAGATCAAAGTTAACAAAAAGCTTTCGAGCTGATCTTTCAGAGTTAAATTTTCTGGAAAGTAAGATGGTTCCCTATTGAATTTCCTCCTTTCAAGGCACATTTTGAAACAACACAGCTTTTTTTTTGAAACAACAATACGCTATGAGCTAGAGTTTAATGGGCTTTTTCTTAAAAAAAAACAAACAACTTCTGGGATCTCTGCTTCTCAAAACTAACTGTTTAAAAGAAGATCACTCATATTGATCAGCATGAAAGTTACTGAGTAACAGAAGTGTTCGGGTGAGTATCCATCAAAGCAACATTCAGGAGAACATCGCTGGCCAGCAACACACCAGTAGTCACAAAGCAGAAAAAGTGACAGGCAATGTTACTTTCATGAATCTATTCGTATGGTAGTGAAAGAGGCTCTAACACAGCGAAGAATTACTAAATAGAATAAAAGATAAGGAAACCAGCATTAAGTTACTTTATTTCTAAGATTTAAAAAAACCCATGAAGAATCGAGATTTATCCCAAACAATAGTTCCAGAAGGGAAAGGCTGAACAAGCCTCATTTCCACAAAAAAATGGGCAGATGGGTGAGTATAACCCATAGATGGAAGAAGTCCTGCTAAAGCACGTGGAAGTCATGACCTCTTCCCTGACCTCCCCAAGTTCACTGCAACCTGCACCTGTTCCACCTTGCTCCCTTCCACAGGTCAGTCCAACCCTGACTCCTGTGTCAGCTGCAGAGGCAACACACTTTGAATTTCCTCCTTTGTGATGTACAGAAGCAAGATCCTGGCAGTCTTTGGGGTTGGTTTCTTTGTGAGCTAGGGAGGTGAGGACTGGGATAGTTGTTTTGGGGTGGGGGGGTTTGGCCGTTGTTTTTGCTGGGGGTTTTTGTGCTTTTTTGTTTGTTTGCGTTTTGGTTGGGTTTGTGTGTGTGTGTGTGTGTGTGTGTGTGTGTAGTTTGTTGGGGTTTTTTTAAGTCTGAAGGTAATTGATTCAGACTACAGCAACTTTAGAACAAAGGCTTTGGAGCTCAGTTCAACATCTCGCCATTTAAATGCTTTGCAGGCCATTTCTTCAGCAAAACTATTACAATGCAGCAGTCCAAAAGTGCCTCAGTTTTATAGCAAGACAACAATCTTGAGTGTGTGCAGAAAGGAAACCCCAGAATTAATATTTTGTATTTGTGCATGGCCCCAGCTACAAGCAGAAAGCTGCAACACAGCATTAAGTTTCTGTACTAACAGGTCTGAATACTTCACATAGTTTTATGTTTTGGTTCTGGTGAACCCTGAAGTTGAGTGAAAGTTTCTTGTAAACACTTCTAAAATGCTTAGAAGGGAAAAATAAATCCATATTTTGCCCCAAACTAAAGATGCTAGCTATAAAGAGTCAGCGTGGGTCATATTGTGCCTGCCCCTGTTTTGCCCCCTCCAGCACAAGGACATATCACCTTTATAGCCAATCCAACTGCAAAGCAACCAGCTAAGTTTTCACAAAAATAAACACTGATGGAGAAATTCGTGGCTTGCTGCATGGCCACTGGCACCCATCAGATAGTTTTATATTATGACTACAGCAGTAATGGAGGGCTCTGGTATCTGCCAAGTCAAATCCAACCTTATATTTAATATTAAAACCTTATTTTGTCGCATGAACAAAAATAAACCTTTTGAAAGCCAAGGTCATATATTACATGCCATTCTTTGGGTTAAAACTCCCTTTATCTGTTCAGCAAATCAGCTCAGCAGAGCAAACCACACTGCAGCACTGCGCACATGCTGGAGGAGCCTGGCTTGTTCCTTTAATGAGGTAAGAGTTTCACTGATCATGATATTTAGTTCCAGCAAAAGAATCCAAAGAAATAGAGGCCCCTTTATTTACAGAGCTGTGCAGCCAGGCCCCCGAGCCCCCCACCACCCCACGCTCTGCCAGGCCCTCTCCTGAAGCCACACACAGAGAACTGAAAAGCTGCTCCCCTCTGCAGCAGAGTACCCAGGGCGTTTTTCACATCAAACAACCCAGCTTAAGAGGATCAAAAGGCAAAGTAGCCCTTTGCTTTAAAAGCAGCTCTGAAAACCAGAGGCTTTTCAGTTTAAATCAAAGCTATTTGCCAAAGCATTTTCATTCTCACTTTTTTTCAAGGAAGGAGAGAAGGTTTGCTTCACTGCCGTGCAAATGGCTGCATTTCTGCAATTCTGTTTTTGAAAACTACACAGCTCTGGACAAGGAACAGAGTGTACCAGGTGTTTATTTTTTGAGAGTTTAAGAGCATGTGTATATAAATATATTAGGTGAACCAATCCCTGAAAATGTGAGTTTGGGTAGGGAAATGCTGGCCCTTCACTGTGATTATTTCAGCCAGGGAACTACAAGAAAGCCTTTTCAGGGTGTTTGGGGATAGGTAAGGCTGCACTTTTAGAAGCTACAGCTGCATGACCGGCAGCTCCAGGAAGATAAACCAGCTCCCTTCTGGGAAGAGAGGGAAGGCTCACCTTACTCCGGGCTGATTTATTCCAGCTTCAGTTTTCAGCTCCATCACCACTACTTTTGTGAAGCTACTTAAGATGTCTTTTGTTTCAACTCTGTAATTGCATGGCCCTGCATCTTCCACTAGGACAAAGCCTCCAGCTTTGCTGCTACTGAGTTATTCTGATACAATACTGAAGGCTGCAGAAATACAGTATCACTACATTTCTAAGCCTGGTATCAGGAAGAGCTGCTGTTATTTCCATCAGTAACCAGTTTTAATTCTAACCCCAATCCCCATCCCACACACCAAAAAACCCTCAACACAGTGATTACCAATCCACAGGTTTCAGTACTCCAAATCAGCCTACCAGGACCTTCCAGAAGTTTGAGAAGCCGGTCAAACCAAGCTGAGGGGCAGTGTCAACCACTCTGCTTGAGGACACCGAAGTACGCTTCAGAGACCGACCTTCAACAGTGTCTTAAGACTGCAGAGCCAGTACCCATCCCAGAAGACTTTTCTATTAGGTAGCAAAGAGACTACCATTAACAAGACAGAGGACTGATGTAAAAAAAAAGCAACAGGGTACTCAATGGCTGCCTTCACAGGTCCTCCCTGAGAGAAATCAAGACGTGAATCTCTTCCTTTCCCCGCACACAGCTGCTCACAAACAAGCAATACAAAGGGTGGCTTCCTGTCTAAAACTCAAGGAGAAGCTTTCAGCAGGCTGTTATAGCCACTGAGACGAACACTTTAGTGTCTCCATCTCCTTGGAAGGACATCAGGCAAGAGTTGATGCACCCCAAACAAGATTATGTGCAGTCTCCAGAATTCAAGCTCCATGTGCATTACACAATACCTACTCACTCTAAGCAAATTAACTCTCAGATTCCAGAGCTTCAGGGGAAAAAAAAAAAAGACTCTACCTAGTGCTTCCAGCATCTTGCCTAACAGGAAACTGTTGTTTTTAGTGCAGCTGTCAAACAGTATAAAACTCTCATCTGAGAACTCTGGCAGCATGCTGGGAGGCTCCTGTGAAGCAATTTCATAAGAAAACAGGCACAGCAACTCCCTTACGTAAAAGGCTTAAAAAGCATCCAGGAAAGTTATTTAAACCAAACCTTACCTGCTTATTCACAGTCTCCTGGATTGTTTCCTGCCACTTAAAAAAGCATAAATTCACATAAAAACATTTGAAAGAAGCAGGGGGTGGTTATCTGGAAGTCAGATGGTTATCTCTGCACAGTGCACAACAGGAAATTCCATGAGCTCTTGCCACCCCAAACTTGCACACACAATCTTACTGGACTCCTTTCCAGCTTGATTTAAGAAAAAAACTTCATGCATAGGCAGGGCAAATACAAACATAAACCAAACACATGCTCAAAGATTTCTCTTCATGTAAAATCAAGAGTGGAAAGAGAGTGACACAGTGGTCAGAGATGTCAGTCCATGGCAGCTGCTGCTTAAAGCTTGTTCTTGCAGTACATCATATCAAATGTGTAAGCCATCAACCAAATGGAAAACTCTTCTAGAAACAGCAAGTTAAATTGTTTTTAGAGATTTATTCCAACATCTAAATCCAAACAGATGCAGAGGCACTCATTCTGCAGTTATTTGGATGCAGGTTTCTCAGCTTTCTGAAATACTCACGTAGGATCCATTTAGACAGCTTACACTGAGAGAGATCCGAGGAAAACTTGTGAATTGATTTGTGCTGGCCAGTATGAAAACAGAGCTGTGCTTCACTGAGCTACCATTCAGCAAGTGAAGGGCTGTTACAGAGCAGAGGGGAAAGGGGAGACAAGTTACAGTTTCACTCACACATCCAACACAGATTTCAAACATTTTACCATTCAGCTTCTTCAAAACTCAGACAGTCACAATCTTATCCCTGAAGCCCGGAGACTCACAATTTAGATTTTGGTTTTACAAAACTGTTTCTGCAAAGAACAAATGATGACACAACAGACAAATTGATTTTTCCTCTAAACCTTTATACTACAGAGTCAAGTCAAACTCATGCTTAACTTGCAGGCAAAACTGTCTTAATGTAGTGTCACTAGATAGTCATGAAACTCCAGAACGGTATCCGGGGAATTTGGCCCTCTGAGGGCCAGCTTGCATCAACTGGAAACTTTCAGAGGTCCCTTCCAACCCAAGTGATCCTATGAAGCATCTTGGTCAAAAACACAGGTATGAACTTCTACCACTGGTACCCTGTATCCAGACCTGAGCTGGCAGGACCTATAGCTGATAATTCACAAACACTCCAGTTAAACTTGTTTGAGAGCAGTGGTTGCTGCACTCAGCTCCTGCCCAGCCACACAAGAAGCAGCTCCTGAACTACGCCATCTCCATCTCAGTATGTTAAAGTAAACCCCATCAGTTTTCTGGTCACTTTAATGTGCTGGGCTGAGAGTTAAGGCAATTTAGGGATTGCTTCTTTGAGGTTGCTGCTGTCCATGCCATGAAAGTAATAGCATCTGAAAGGAGGACAGGATCATGCTTAGCTGCTGCAGGTTAACCCCTTTGTGCTCTAGAGGCTTGGAAAGCATTGTCTCATTCTGGAGAGTGCCAACATACAGTCACACAGGAAATCCACTTTAGTACAGTGGTAAGTGTCCCCACCTGGCGTGTGGGAGACCTGGGTTCAATTCCCGCCAGGGAGACAGTGTTAAGAGTTGGACTTGATGATCCTTGTGGATCCCTTCCAACGCAGAATATTCTGTGATTCTGTAGGGACTGTGCATGTAGATTAAGGGCAAAAGGCTGTAAAGGCCCTGTGAGTGCCAAAGGGATTGTGCTTCATCATCAACACTAAGTCAGGAAACTTCAGATTACCATTAAAGTGCTAAAACAGCACCTGCGTAACTGAGTCTGAATCTCGTCTGCTACAAACTTCTCATCCTCCTCAACAAGTTATTTTGGAATTTGATTCTCAGATATAAGTAATGATACTTCCTTGCTTCAAAGAGCAATGTGGCACGCTCACCATATAGGAAACGCTTATATACTCCATCTATCAAGGTCACAAAAGCTGGAAATTAACTCCACATTCTGCACAGCATGGACAAATACTGAACATGGGAAATGACTAAAACAACAAAATATGAAACAGGAGGTTGAACGGGATGTGTCACTCCCTACTCCAGCAAAACATGTTCACGTGAGGGCAGTTTACACTTTATTCTGTTTTGTGGTGCATGGATGTAGCTATACCAGTAGGAGATAGTTCAGTTATGTCTGTAATGGGAGAGTAAACCAAGAAAGACAAACCATTTCATCTTCATGATTCCCAAAACATCTCATTAAAAATAAGTAAGTCTAAGTGAAATCAAGTAACTGGAGTACTGCCCATGTGTTTGAGCTCAAGGGCTCACACATTTCTCCATGGAGTCACCACCATGGCTTCTCACCTCATGGCCAGCAGAACCAGTCCCAGCCCAGCTATCCCTGAGAGCAGGTCCTGAACCACCACAACGAGCACCACAAGTGAGGCTGTGCTTCTTGGCAAAGAAAGTGCAAACAGTCTCACTGCAATGGCCTGGGGAAGTTCCAGGAGAGTTGCATCACTTTAATGCCCATTGAAAGGATCTGGAAAGAAAAGCTAGGAGTATAATACGGATTTACTACTGCATTCACAGAACAAGGGTCAGGGCACTAGTTAAAAAGAAAACTTACAGATCTGTACTTTAGCATTTTACTTAAACTGTCTATGCTGCAGCTCAGAACTGCTCATCCTTCACTTCTACTCGGGCCAGCAGAGCAGTGCTCTCGTTTGGCCTGAGCTGGAGGTGATTCTGCAAACAAAGCACACAGTCATTGCACAGTGCACTAGGGAAGACCACCTTTCATCTGCACACAGATCCTGTTTCATATTGAAAGTGAATCCTCAGCTCTGATACACAGGGAATGCTAATACACTACCACAACTTCACCTAAGGGCTCAGCTTTAACCACACCGGGCAAGAGAACACAAGCAAAGGGCCAATTTGAGCCAGTGTGGCTGGGAAGGATGGTATTGCTGTGCTTGGTGAGCAGCCCTGAAAAGGGCACCAACTTTCCTTCCAGTGTCTGCTGGCTACTTCCTAGCTCCTCCTGTGGAAAGTTCTGCAGCTGCTGGGAGGAACCCATTCGCATAACAAAAGCAGCTTTCAAAAGCAGTATGGGAGGGTGGGAAGAATAAGAGAAAAACTCCAAGCCAGAAACTACGCTGACAGATATGGTGAGTGTTCCTCAGTATTGCCTAAAGGTCTCAGGCTCCAATATGTTACACAGAATAAAAACACTGGTGTCTCCCATTACTTTCCTGCAGGCTGAAGAACATAATATTGTGAAAAATCATGCAAGAAACAACTTTAGCATACCCTTGAGCACATTTTTAGGACTCTCATACAACTAAGTTCTCCTCTGTGCAACAAATGAGTTTGATGTGTAAAAGGTATTTAAGAGCTTTCACGAGCCTGAACTCCAACAGATTTCAAGCAGGCCGTAGGCGTGAGTATTGCTGGTTAATAAAAAATTGGAATGTGTGTCTACAGCCCAGAAAGTCAGCTGTGTCCTGAGCTGCACCACAAGAAATGTGACCAGCAGGTGTAAGGAGGTGATTCTGCCCCTCTACTCCGCTTTTGTGAGATCCCACCTGGAGCACTGCATTCCAGCTCTGGGGCTCCCATCAGAAGAAGAAAATGGACTTGGAGCAAGTCGGGGAGGGCCATGAAGATGTTTGGAGGGCTGGAGACATGCTGAGAGAGTTGGGCCTGTTCAACCTGGAGAAAAGAAGTCTCCAGGGAGACCTTATAGCACTTCCTAGTACCTAAAGAGGCTACAAGAGAACTGGAGAGGGACTTCTGACAAGGGCATATAGTGACAGAACAAGGGGGAATGGCTTTAAACTGACAGGGTAGGTTTAGATCAGATATTAGAAAGAAATTCTTTACTGTGAGGGTGGTGAGGTACTGGCACAGGTTGCACAGAGAAGCTGTGGCTGCCCCATCCCTGGAAGTGTTCCAGGCCAGGTTGGATGGGACTCTGAGCAAGCCAGTCTAGTGGGAGGCGTCCCTGCCTATGGCAGAGGAGTTGGAACTAGATGATCTTTAAGTTCCCTTCCAACCCAAACCATTCTGTGACCCTGATGAATCTGGAATTCAAACCCTGATATTTCACTTCATTAGCTGTGGAAATCAAGATTGCCTCACCTGAGGAACTGTTACATAGCCTCATTTCATTGCAAAGGGTGCACTCAAAAATGTACTGATGAACACCATGAGACAATCAACTAAATAGGCAATGAAAGGCCCTTGGAGCTCATGCTGTGATTCCAGGGAGAAGAAAGCACCAGACTGCTGGCTAAAGACTCCCATAAGGGAAACATGAGACAGCTACAACGAAAAGTGTACAATAGGTAATTTTTTTTTTAAATCTGCCTTCAAATGTTAAGTTTCTCCAACAAGACTATCTTTCCTTTGAAGCATTTGAAACTGTCAGAGGCAGGAACCATTAGGCTGACATTTTTGTTCTACAGAAATAAAACCTGGCTTGTGAATGTTATGTAAACTTCATTCATCGTAAGACAAAATCCAAAAGGATAAAATAAATCTTTGCGTCCTAAAAATCAAAAAAAGAAGGGAAGAAAGTATCATTCCCCGCCTTCCTTTCACCAGCTCCAGGCTTACCCCTAAAGATTTTAATAGTGTCAGAATATTTTGCCTCTCAGCCAAACCACTTCAGTTATGGAAACTGCAAAATGGCTCAGCTTGTCTATCAAACATAGGGAAATTTGAGAGAGATGTCCACTTACAGCATATTTCAGTACTGCTTACTCTTTGGTGCAGTAAGCAGAAACATGCTACTCACATTCCTGACCACTTCAGAAGGAATAACCTTCTCAGTAAAACACAGAGCTCAGCATACAGCTTATCACAGCCACTCTGTTACAGAAAATCCCCTGTCTATCTCTGAACACTAAAGTCTTTGCTTTTCTGCTTAACATTACTCTTCTGGGTAAAAAAGAATTCAAGGCCCAGAGACATATTATTTTTGCGTAATAAGGTTATACATATGGATTCAACTTAGCTAGGAAATGTCAACTTAAGGCTTGTCTTCATGAGGAAATTTACTGTAACTAGTCTACCAGTATAATTATATTGCTGTAGTTCTACTGGTGAAATTCCCCTGTTGAGCCTTACTCATAACAACAGCTGCCTTTATGGTTTATTTTTGTCGACTATGCCAAAAAAGGCCCCTGCTCCAGAAAGGCCACAACAATTCACAGGGGAGGAGGGGAATGAGCTGTGCCAGTGCAACTGGAGCGGTAGAGAGAACAACAGTATAGAAATGGCAGTATTTCTCTATACCAACAAATTATTTGCTACAAACAAACAAAAAAACCCCAACCAACCAAACAAAAAGCCCCCACAAAACCAAACCGTAAGAAAACAACGCTGTACATCAGATATCACTGCAGGTAAGGCATGTGCCAGGTCCATGAAGCATTTCATACCTTTGGTAAAGGCCCCCAAGGCACACCCTGCATCAGGCCCTTTGTGTACATTATTTTTCCTTGCTTTCTCCCCAGATGCTGCAGTGCATTTCCCAGGAACACACTTTTTCCTGCCATTCCCTAACAGGAACCTTGCAGCACAGCAACTGCCCAGGGCCCCTTGGACAGAGCACTGACTGTCCATAACAAATGGGTGTTAAAAGACGAGTCCCTCTGTTTTACAGTTTGCATCTCGCACTAGGGATAGCTGGAAAGCAAAGAACACTCTTTGCAAAAAGGATTTTAAAACAATTGCCCTTCACTTCGGCAGCGCAAGAATGCTGAGCTAGACAAAACAATGAGCCATCTGTGCACCCTTCACTCCTTCCCTTGTCTCTGTCCTCTGGGCTTTAATCAGAGCTCCCCAAGAATGGCCAAGTCCCCCTTCACCTCCGCCCACCCTGTTTACATCCTGCAAAAAACCCCAGTTTTCTGGCCTTTTTTTTTTTTTCTTCTTCTTTTTGTTCTTAAGAGCCCTTGCAAAATCTTCCTTTAAACCTCAGCCCTTTGTCAGGTGGCATCCCATCTACCCAGCTTTGTTAAACAATCAAAAAATGCCTCCCACCAGTGATCCATTCCTTGTTTACCATCCCTGGAGGCAGAGTGGCACTCAGGAGCCCTAGTCACCCCTTTGTCCAAGGAAGGGAATACCATCTGAATGGGAGACCACCAAGATTTGCAGCCCGCTTTTGTTAACCTGGTGTTACTGCCTATTGGGCCTCGATTCAAAATTGAGATGACAGTAGAGGGGCTGCTGAGTTAGGTACTCACTATGGAGTTTCCAGTTTAGGAGAGAGAAATACTAAGAGTTCAGATTTTCAAATAAAATGGCAACTTCATCACTGGCAGTAGTTTGTTTTTCCCCATTGCAATCGCTGCTCATCAAGAAACATGTACTATTCTAGCACTATTCAGGAATCCATGTTCCCAACACTAAATATGCATTGAGGAAAAAAGGGATTAGGTATGAAGAAGAGCATTCAGATCTCTCTCTTCAAATGCTCACTTTGTTAGTATCACTATTCCAGGCAACAAATGGATTAAAAAAGTCACTTATCCTTTGATATCACAGCTGGAATGGCCACACAGCTCAAAAATGCTTTTACCTTCATGCCCCATGAAGGAAAAGTCAGAAAAAATATTGTAATAGAACATCCTAAATAGATCTTTATTCCATAAAACAAATTCTCACTAGAAGACCCAATTTTGATCCCGCCTCAGTGACTCCTCTCCCTGGCAGGCTGAACTCGCTGGGAAAGCAAAGCCTGAAAGCTCTCTCGCATCATTCAGCGCTAACCCAGCTGGGAGGTGAGAGTAAGGAAGACCTGTCTTGGGCCAGCTCTCCGCCCCTGTTCTAACATCATAAATGTGGAAGTTCTGCTGACAACCCCCCCCCACATCATCCAGTTTGAGCTCTATGCACCTTCCCCTGCACGGCGGCAGGAGGCTCATCTTACTGGGTTACACGTGCAGATGCACTACTGAGCAGGAAGTGGGGCTTGCCTTCAGTAATGCTCAGCTATAAACCTAGTTTAAACCTTTTTCCCCCCTTTTTCTTTTATTGAAAGCAGTCCTTCTTGTAAATTCAACTACTGTGCTGTAAATGTTAACCGAATTTCCTTCAACGTTTCGAAAAACCTTTCCAAATGTAGCACAGCTCAAGCGTAGTCTTGTCCCCCAACCTCTGCACACAAACACTGATAGACCACAGCACAAAGCGGGCTGCTCTCTGTAGGTGGCCCACATCCTTCATTTCATTTCATTAAGGGTACTAACTACCTCCAACAAATGACATTTGGAAGCCAAGTGCACTCTGCCTAGGAGGAACGAAAAAGATTTCCCTGTCATGACCACAGCTTCAAGGGAGGTCTGCCTGCAGCAATGAAACACAAGTCTCAGAGGGTTCTGGTGCATGGCAAAGTCATTAAAGGGATGCCCTCAGCGGGGCATGTAAATGGGCATGACTCTTGGTTTAACTGTTTTTATCACCTGCGAAACAGGGAGTTGAACCTTACATGATCACACTTGGGCCCATGCTTCTTTAAAATGTCCCCAAAGTTTTTTAACCCATTGGTCAAACTCAATCAAGTCCTTCAAAGGAAGAGTTATCCCACAAATGCCCACATTCCTACCAATTATGTGAAATCAAACAGCCAGACGGAAGAGAAGGATCTACAGGTGCTCCCAATAAGCAAGCTTTAGTAGAAGCACAGCTGTATTCCTAGACAGCAGAGAACCCACGCAGGTGAGACTTGTTAAAAGGACCTTCATTTTATGAAAAGTTCAATGTAATGCATGAAAAAATCTAACCACCAGACAAATCTATTAAAAACCAGATTTTATTGCCCCAGGAAGCCAAACTACTCATTCCAACCCTGAAAGATTCTCAAATAAGCTATCATTAAAAGAAAATACCTTTTTTGTCACAGAACTCCCTAATTCCATTGGCTCTCCATTCCCAATCCAAAATGAATCTTCCCCTACCCTCTGCATCAGACGAAAGATCAAATGGAAAAATAAGCATTACATTTGTGGTCAGTCTTTGATAGATAAATAAGACCCAGGAAGGAAAAGGAAGTCCAGAGCATGGTCCTCACCTGGGACTCTCTCCTCCAAGTCACAGCTCTTGTACCTCTTCCCTAAACTGATGCTCCCCAATATCCTCTTCCATGTAATTCCCTGTAGCTGAGGCAGATGCTACAACACCATGCACGAAAGCAATGGGACACAATGAAAGACGGAAGAAAACCTTGGGGTTTAAACTATTTCCTCTGAATTCCAGGCTCAACTCCCAAACTGAAGTGATTTGATATTTCATGTCTCAAGGTAGACATGCTGAACTCTACAAATTTTATCTGAAATATGGATCCACAACAGCCACCATCTCTCTCTAACTTACTGTGTTCCAAAAGGCCCCCCATTTTATCACATTTTCATGAAAACAAAGAGGGGCAGAGTCAGTCTCCACTGTGTTCACTGTCACCTTGGAGTTTGGTTTAATATTTCAGCAATGCTTTAGGCATGTGGTTTATAAAGCGCTTAGGGACCCATTAAATAGCAAAATTTAAGGCTAAAGACTGGCAAGCTGAGGGCAGTGAGCTTTTAGATTTATGAAAGGCTACAGAACCAAGAGGCCACTAAAGTGACAGCTGTCAGCACCACTCTGTCCTACATTCATGCAGGTTCAAAGGAGAAGCCAGCACACACTCAAAAGAAAGAGAGCACTCACTCCAACTTCCAGGCTATTTTCTAAATACTCTTTTCAATCTCCTTTTATACACAGAAAAAGCCTTCCCGAAAACATCCACCCCTCTGCAAGCCTTGCATTTGTTACCTGATCCAGTTTTGCGCTCTTTTTTTCTTCCTCCCAGCTCTAACAAGCATCCTTGCCCTTTTACAAGTTAAGGTCATTCAGAGGATCTATACAAGCAAACAGAACACAAGCTGGAGTGGAGATCTTGAAAGGCTCATGCTTACCCTCACCTTTAATAGGGAGGCACCACCCACAGAGACAACACGTTATCCCGGCATGCACCGCTCCCTCCTGATCCAAATGGTAAGCAGTACAAATCAAAAGGACCACAGCAAGTTGGAACCTGTTGTCACAGCGGGTGGTACCCTGCATCTGTAATAGAGATGAAGGCAGCTGTAATCTCTTAGGGTTTATGCAAATGGGATGCTGCACTTCAGATCCTGGCCAGCTGCCAGGAAAAAACAAAACCCCAAACCCCAAAACCCTACCACCCTTGTCAATCTGAAGATAGGGCAGTAAACATCAAAACACACTTGGCATGTTTCTTCTCAGGATGTGGGAAGGCCACAAATAAAAATCTTATCTCTTAACCCAGTCATAATTTAAGCTTTGCTTAAATTGTATTGTATTGTAGCTTTGAATTATAACTCTGCAATTTTAATACAAATAAAGACTCTTCAAGGTGTTCAGGAATTCTATTACATCATGGTTTTCACTTTCCATGCACGCCTTTCGATTGTTAACAAAAGCACTTGAACTACGGAACAGTTAGGCAAAGATTCAGCCTTGGCCTCAGAGCAAACTGGAGACAGAAGTCATTTTGGTGAAAATGCACATCTCTTCTTAGCTCCCTGGATGGCCCTGTAAACCCCTGTGTCCGCATAAATCAGGGTTGGAATACACCATGGCACCACAATACCACAGAATGGGGCAGATTGGAAGAGAACACAGTAGGTCATCTGGTCCAACCTCCTGCTCGAGCAGGGTCATCCTAGAGCACAAGGCACAGGATTGCATCCAGATGGTTCTTGAATATCCCCAGTGAGGGAGACTCCACATCTTCTCTGGGCAATCTGTTCCAGTGCTTGGTCACCTGCACAGCAAAGAAGTTCTTCCTCATATTCAGTTGGAACTTCCTGTGCATCTGTTTGTGCCTGTTGCCTCTTGTACTATTGGCTGGCACCACCAAGAAGAGCCTGGCTCCATCCTCTTGGCAACTCCTTTCAGACACTTGTAAATGCTGATAAGGGTCACTTCCGGATGTCTCCTCTCCATGCTGAACAGGCCCAGCTCTCTCAGCCTTTCCTCATAAGAGAGATGCTCCAGTTCCTTAATTGACTGCTGGACCAGCTCCAGAAGCTCTGTGTCTCTCTTGCACTGAGGATCCCAGAACCAGACACAGCACTCCAGATGTGGCACTTCTAGGGCTGAGTTAGAGGGGCAGGATCATCTCCCTCAACCTGCTGGCAACACTCTTCCTGACATGCTCTAGGATAGCACTTGCCTTGGCCACAAGGACACACTGCTGGCTCATGGAGAGCTTGTTTTCTGCCAGGAGGTTCAGGTTGTTCTCTGCAGAGACAATTTCAAGTAGGTCAGCCTGTGCTGGTGCCTGGGGTTATTCCTCCCCAGGTACAGGACCCTGCATTTGCCTTTGTTGAATTTCAAACAGTTCTTCTCTGACCATCGCTCCAACCTGTCGAGGTCCTTCTGAAGGGCTGCACAGCCCTCTGGGATACTGGCTGCTTCTCCCAGCTTTGTGTCATAAGCAGACATGCTGAGGAGGCATCTGTCCCTTCATCTAAGTCATTGATGGGGAAGTTAAACAACACTGGGCCCAGTATTGAACCTTGGGGGACACCATTAGTGGCAGACCTTCGACTAGATGCTGTACCACTGATTACAGTCTTCTGGGATCTGCTGTTGAGGCAGTTCTCAATCCACCGCACTGTCCACTCATCCAGACCACACTACTTGAGTTTGCCTATGAGGATGTTGTGAGAGACAGGGATGAAAGCGAAAGCCTTGCTGAAGTCGAGGTAGACAATATCCACTGCTCTCCCTTCACCTATCCAGGTAGCTGTTTCATCACAGAAAGCCATAAGGCTGGTTAAGCATGATCTACCTTTAGTGAATCCATGCTAACAATGCCTGATCACCTTCTTGTCACCCACGTGGATAGAGAAGGCCCCCAGAAATGAGGAGCTCCATCACCTTTCCAGGGATTGAGATGAGGCTGGCTGGATGACAGTTCCCTGGGTCCTCCTTCTTGCCCTTTTTGAAGACCAGGGTGTCATCTGCTTTCTTCCAGTCCTCAGACACCTCTCCTAATCTCCATGACGTTCCAAAGATGATCATAAGTGGCCCCCATACAGTGTCCACCAGCTCTATCAGCACTTTTGGATGCATCCCATCAGGGCCCACGGATTTCCAGATGTCAAGTCTGCCTAGGTGTTCTCTAACCAAATCCCCCTTGACCAAGGGAAGGTCTTCTTTCCAACATGCCTTAATCCTGGTCTCCTGGGTCAGAGATTGCTGTAGGTCAGTCTTGTAATTGAACGCCTGTGCAAAGGAGGCATTCAGCAGTAGCTGAAGCCAGTGCTGCCCTGATGGAGGCTGAGTCCAGCTATGCCTGCTGACACTGCCTTCCTCAGGCACCTGCTCTTCACAAGAGCAGAAGTCACCATCACTTCTGGAAACTGTGCGAAGGATCACGTACGTACCTGTGCCTTGACCCTGTCAAAGGCCTGGCATTGGAGCACAACTCCCCAGCCACCAGATGAGGCACTGTGCTTTGTACAGATGTTCCCGGCTGCTGGCATTGCCGTGGGTGCTGCTGCTGGCAACAGGTGGAGAAGGGCACAGGACCTGTCATCTCCCCTCCCACAACTGCACTGGCCACATGCTGCCTTCCAGCATACTCACACAGTGAACAAACACTCACCACTGCAGTGCAGAAAACAAGAACAGACCAATACAGGTCTCTACTTTAACCCTGCTGAATAGATTCAAGAAGTTACACATTCATTTTGATTTGAAAGGAGATATACTCTGTTGTAAGTTTTTTCTAACTTGCAAAAAACATCCTGAAAGGATTTCTGCTGCCACTCAAGTTGTGCAACATGCTTGACTGGAGACACTTATTTCCATGCAAGCAGCTTGGCATGAAATCCCACTGAAAGGCCTGTGGTTCCCTAACGCTGTCATGATGTCATTATTTAGGATTTTTAGAGCTATCAGCCCAGCACAGCTGGTGTCATGGTTGTCATTACACCATGAAACACTGAGGGGCTTTAAATCAAAAAGGTTTCCCTGCTTGAATATTTTAGATTTCTTCCATCTTACTCTGTGCATTCTGAAAATCAGACCAGATCTGTAATCAGAGTACAGCTAATATTTAAGCAGAGCAGGAAACAGTGTTGCTTTAACTGAAAATAAATCTGTCAACATGGAGGCACAGGGAGAGATCCACTTCAGACTTTTCAGGTTCTTATTAAAAAATATAAATTAAAGTCAACATTTTCACATTATTTGCTACATCTGTTTGCTATTCCATTATAAATAAAAATACAAGGGTCTTTAATTCAGTATTAGTTCACTCAACAAAATAAAAAAGTTCTTTTCATTTAATTGCATTCAATTTAATTGCATAAATTGTTTCATTTAATTGCATTATAATTGTTCTAGATTGTACTGCATTACCAGAAGAGGTCCACAAGAAATAAGCTATGCATTACCCAGAGTCAAGCTGGGCAATTAAAAAGACTTTTGTCAATATACTAACCTTTCCTTTCTAAAGGACGAAGGACAGCAAGGTTATGGAAGCACATCTCTATTGTAGGAAACTTGCTGATTATCACAAGCAGATCCAGCTCTGCAGTCTTTGCAGAAAAAGCTGGGAAACCCACAAACTCACTCCTATCTCCAGAGGGCAGGGCAGCTGAGCAGAGTTCAGTGCCACACCAGCTTTAAAGGATATGTGGCAAAGATTTAAACAACTCCCCTGTCACCCCATGCTACTGCCAACCACTATGCATCATGCTTTACCCAGGACAACAGAACCCCAAAGCCCTTCAAGTAACAAAGAAACTGATACCCATTTTCTTAAAAAAAACCCTTTATTGAATTCCCTGTTGGAGAACAAGAGCCTCCAGGAAATCCACCACATTTCTGCAATGTGCACCCAGGGCTGGTTTGGTGACCTGCAGTTCCCACAGCCATCACATTTCAAGAGTAGCTGGCAAACAGCAATAGTTCTTGGGAGCGAGAACTGCTGGTGAGTGCTCAGCTCCTTTGAAAATTGTCTCTCAGACAGCCCACAGTGCTCATCTACCAGGTGATAACTTCAGCAGCAGTGTTTAAGAGATGTGTAGGTCTCGATAGCTCTACCGTATGCCTAGCTGTACATTCAGACTTTTGGACACAAAACCAGGATTAACCTAGTTGACAGCACAAGTAGTATTAAGTTTTGTAGCTCCAAGAATGAGGCCAAATTAAAGGTGACAGACTGCAGAGAGATGAACATCACAGGGCAAGTGACCGAGGAGTGCAGCACTCTGGACCCAGGAACATTGTTCCAGCTATAGAGGGAATGGAAACACAGGTGTGTGCTCAGGGCATGGAGGTCTCCTTGATGGATCCAAGCATATCGTGGCCAATATCCCCAAAGTACCACAGCAACGATGGCTCACTATTTGCTTGCAGTGCCCAGCTGCAGCAGCCTCTGGCAGCGCAGTGCAAGGGGCAGCCAAGGCACACCAGCTCTCTGAGCCTCCTCCCAGGATCACATCCATGCAGGGCAGGTGGGGACTCCAGATCTCCCAGAGCATGGCACAGACTTTGCTCCTGCTTCACTCAGCAGGCCTTGGAAATCAGCTGCAGCTGGTGTGTAGAGATGGGAGTTTAACTGCCCTGGAACCAGCAAAAGGCACGTCCCACTTCCTCAGTCCAAATTTCCAGAACAAACCAGATGACAGTACGAAGAGTTAGAAGGTCCTGTGGCAGGAAGTCTTTTAAAGTTGAGACATTGTACTTCCTGAGACACCTTTTATCCTCCATTCCCAAATTTGCCACTACAGAAGCACTACAGGTTTTGGTGCAGCAAACAGATTTCGGGAGTGAGAAGCCAGAGCACATACCAGGATGAAAGAAGCTGTGTCCTTACAGAATTTGCTTCTTCATTCATAAAAACATAACACCCTTCATGTCTTCACCTGAGACTCATGTCCACTCCCTGTTCTCACCCAGAGCCATCAGAAAAAGAGTGAGCAAAGATAACAGTCTCACCATGGGAAAAACTCAGGCTGACAAGTCACCAAATAAAAGAAGTCAGCACAGAACTTACTCCCTCCAAAATTAGTCCTATCACAACAAGGTGGGCAAACACAGGTCATCTAATCTTGGCAACCACAGATTTTCAGTGGCAGAGGTAAAATATCATGATCTGAGGAAGGCCTACATGTCCATGCTAGGGTCTCTTGTGGAAGCGAGGGAAGGAAGCCGTTAGCTTCAGTTAGTTTATTTCACTTGCCCTACTTTTCTTCTGTCCCTGCTACTAATGACTGGAGTTTGTTGTTAGTAGATGTGTTGGTTAAATATCTCAGGCAGATCTCTGTGACAACTAGAGCCCTGTATAAACTCCAGTCTTAAGAGACTTGTCTTCTGAAAAACAGTTTTGTAATCACAAACACAGGGAGGAAAAACAAAACAGGAGAAACTGCCTTGAGGACATGGGTAAGGTTAAAGAAAGTGCCTGAGTGACTGCTGCTGTTGTAAGAGAAGCATTTAGGTGAAAAAAACTGGTGGCTGAATCTTAACCAAGACAAACAAAAGGAGGAAAGCTTGGGTGAGCAAACTGAGGCATTCACTGCACCACCCATCAAGGACATTTACCCTGCTACTACTAAACAGTGGAAAGAGTTTCACTAAACAGCAACAGCAGGAACTTTGTGGCATTTCTGGCTGGTTAAAAGGCCATGTTCACAGCCCCAAGATCATGACTGCCTGGCTACTGCTACCCACTTTAACTGGAGTTAGGGAGCAAGGTCAGTTAAAGAAAGAGAAAAACAAGGTTAGCTCCCGCTGCCTACTTGGTCTGATACAAAATGTCTGCTAGAAACCTATACCAACAAACTAACACAACAATTTCATTACTGGAAAAAAGACAGTCAAACAATTAGAGTCTTAGGCTTGTGTTACACAAATTGGCACTTTATGCAGCAGTCACTGGGGTGGCAGTCTGCTGACACTAACACTGCTGTGCCAGCAATAGCAAAAATGCCCTTACAGAGGTTTTCCAGAGGAAGGCATTTAACATGCACAGGGAGGGCTCAGGATTTAAGCATATGACCATAACAGACTACCAACAGTGAAAAACACAAGACAGACAGTTAAAAGAAATAATAATATAAAAAAGCCTAATAAAAATCCACTAGATTTAACACTGAAAGGAAATACGCATACATATTACATTCATAGCCTGCAGAGGGGAACACAGAAATTTTTCTACATACAAGAACAGACATACATCATCCTTTGTGAGACCAGGGCTGGGGTATCCTCAGCAGAAAACCAGCTGTTCAAATAACGTGAACAGCAGGACAGGGTTTTACCTACCTGCCTCCAAAACGCAACACAAGACGCAACATGAAGCTACAGAATTGAAATGACACTTACTCATGTACCCTGTTGTCTCCATACAGGTCACTTAACCCAAAGCTGACGTAGTGCCAGTGCTCAGGAACATTCAGCGCTGGATTTCCCAGATTTCTGTACATGCTAACATAGTCCAGAGGGTCAGGTCCTCCCAACCTGCATTAAAACCAAAAAGATTCTTAGGTAAGTTAGTTTATTCAAGACAAATGGTAAGTCTCCACAGGTGCTACAAGAGGTTGTACAAAGACCTCGTTTAAAACACAGCTAGTGACAAAAATTAAATTAGCATGCCCAAGTTACCTCTAAGAAAAATAATTGAGGAGAAAGGTTGGGTTGAGTCCAGAAAGCTTCAAGCACAGGAAGGCAAAGTGCAACACGCTACAGTGTTTTTAACATTAAGGCATAAAAACCTCTGGAAAATCATATTACAGCTTCCACAAAACACAAAGAAAATTGGAAAACTGTACTAGTAAAAGAGCAATAGCTGTATCTGCATTGAAAGCTCTTAATTCAGTCCAGAGGCACATACCTCAGAAAAACCAGTGATGGTATTCCTCAAATCAGAATTTGAAATGGTTAAGTTTTGAGGAGAGTACTCCACACTTCCAAACACAGAGAAAGTAGTTAAAACAGTGGAGGAAAAAAACACTGATTCAGAAAAATTAGCACCAGAACTCGTAAAATACACCACTTGCATTAATCAAGAATGAGTAAAAGCACCGCTGCATCCCCTGCTTCAACATTAGGATAGCTTCCGTAAAAAGCCAGTGCAGCACTGCCAGGTTACGTTAACCAGCAATCCCCAAAACTTGTATCCATCCTTCCAAGGCACATGGAAGCGAGGCCGGTGTGTACTGGCAGAGAGCATGGCATGCTCCTCTCATGACAACTCCCTGCTGAAGGAAGGAACATGCTTGATTGTTTTGCTTGCAGTTCTCCCTGTCAGTCATAAAACACCTACCACAAGCAGTTATGGAACAGCACAAGCAGCTGTTTAACTGTTCACTGCCTACAATTCACTTTTTCTTCAAGTAGAACTCCTAACTGCTCCAAACAAGAAAATCCAAACTCAGCTGATCCCCCTTCACTGAAACCACTGATTACACACCAATTCCCTTTATCTGCATTGTCTGCTCAGACCCTGCCACGATCAGGTTGCAGGTTGCACAGCATGGCTGTGCTTCCTTCACCAGCCCCGGGGTTTGAGTGTCATCGTTACGCAGCCCCCATGGCCGGACAGATTGATCCAGCCTTGGTGACAGGGATCTACACTACATATTTGAAATCCCCTGCTCATCTCCTGTTGTCCAATCTTACCAAATTACTATACCAGCTTCTTATATTAAAGGCTCACGGGCTCTCTCCACAGGTGTGCTGCACTGCCTCCCTTTTACTGCTGCAGGAAAAAAAAAGCAGAGCCTTTATCTAACATGAGTGACTTTCCTCAGCACAGCTTCCCCCCTCTTAAATCACAAAAGAGGGCCCACCATGTTGATTCCAGACCAGCCCCAGTTTCCCCAACAGGTCAGTCAAAGATGCAGTCCAGGACATCGGGGCAGGACAGGGGTGGTGAGCAGCCCACCCTGAGTAATAACAGAAGTCACAGAGTTCACAGAATATTCTGAGTTGGAAGAGACCAACAAGGATCATCGAGTCCAACTCTTAAATGGCACCACTGCCTCCCTGGCGGGAATTGAACGCCTGCTCTCCTGCATGAGAGGTGGGGACACTCACCATGTACTAAAGTGGATTTCTAATGGCACAGAGGTCCATCGGTGAGGGCTAAGTCAGAATTATGAAGCCTTCTCGTATGACAAGCAGCATCTTCATAGTGTAAGAGGCAAATTCGTGAAGCCTAGGGAATGCATGGTAAACCCTGGGATGGAGCAGACTGATCCTCAGTAGCCACCAGGGAAAATGCATTCTCAAAATCTAGCAATAGGTAGTTTGAAATGCTCAGGAAAAAACAAGTCCCCTCTGACACACCCTGTCCCCATCTGTTCCCTTTCACTGGCACCAGTGAAAGGGAACATCACCATCTCACTGGATGCTGGGATCTTTACCACAGTCAGGTGGTTTGTTCAGATCGTGGCACTAATGCCCTGGCCGGTGCTCAGTCTCCCAGGGATTCACGATGGAAGTAGTCAGTCAGTCAAATTCAAGTCAGAACAGTCACCTGCTCCCAAGGAGTGGCAGTGAACAGCAGCAGCCACACACAATTATTACCTGACTGGGAAGACTCCAGAGTGGGGGACAGCAAACCAGCGTGACAGATTATTGAGTGGTCAGAGCATGTTGTAGGATTTGCAATGAAGGGACCACCTACTAAGCAACCAGCATCTCTCACATACAGAAAACCAGATTCTAAGCAGCATTTAGTAACACCTTAGATGTCAAACGATCCATGATGGAAAACTGCTGACACAGGTACTCTGACAGGGACAACAAGCAAGACAAACCCTTACCTTGCCCTTTTTCAGGACAGGGGCTGTTCCATGAGCACATGCTTTTCCCTCGGGCTACTCAAACATATTTGTCAGGTCCGATCAGATGGCAAGTCCTGCCTAGACAGCACCAGGCAAGCCAGACACCTCTCCCTCACCCTTGCCAGCAATCCTATGTTTCTCTCCAAAGGCCATCTCTCTGGGCTAGACAGGAGGCATCCACGTCGATGTGGCACCAGCTGGCTCAGGGGAGCCATGTTCTGTCCTGCCTGGAGCAGATCCGGACAGAGTTCACTTCCCACAGGTTTACACACTGCTTGATGATCCAGGCAGACTGTCTCTACTCCTTGAGAAATTTGGTAGGCTTGGAACAGAGGTAGACAAAAACCCTGCAATTACCCTGGTGACTAATTAAATTTTGAAAAACATGTATCTAAGCCATATATCTTTCCTGAAACCGCGGCAACTGCAGGAGCATCCAGCAGCAGCTTTAAGACAGCTACCTGGAGCACAGCTTGTAACATACTCATGGCAATAACGCTCACCAAAGGTTACTCAGCACAGATATTCATCCAGTTTCGGCGGCAGGTTTCGCTGCTCTAAGGTCGGGTGCCGCTGATGCCTGTTGTGGTACATCCTCCCGCCCACAGCTGCTGTGGCAGGGTTCGACCTTGTATCACAATCTACATATCAGTACACGCGCTCACACAAAGAGCTGGAAGCGTTGGAGGATTTTATTAGGAAGAGCTGAACTTCAAAGCCAGAGGTACAGTACAAATTTGTTACATTCTCTATTCATGGAGTTCATTCAGGAGCAAGAAGGGCAGCCCTAGGGGAAACCCCAGATTTGCATCTGCACCAAGAGTCTTCCTTTGACTGATGTTAAGAGTGCCCTGATTTTTCTGTGGCCCAAGAAATGCAAAGTGGGCAGAGATGAAACAAATTCACAATGAGAAACCCTTAGTGTATTGTAGTGTTTGCAGTCACTTCCCAGCAGCTAACAACAGGACTGTTTCACAGCTTTTGACCACCCTTCAGAAGCAGACCATGATCCTCAAGTGGCTGCAGACTACAGGTCAGAGCACTGGTTTCTGAGTATATGACCTAACCTCAAACTCAAGATGGGAGATGAAAAACCAGCAGTACAGCCCAAACTATGACTATTTCAAAACTTGTCATTTAGAGATACTCAGCCACATTTTATAATAAAAGTGGACATTGGATATCCATAGAGAGAAACTCTACCTGAGTATACGGTCTTCACAAACACAGTCAGAAACTCTTCAAGAAATTCCAACGGAATCCCACATTCTCTCCCAAGATATGCAAATAGCATTTAAAAAAGACTAGGTCCATCAAATAACCCACATGGCTAAGCCCTTCATGTAATAGGCATGCAGTCTGCAGATTCTCCAACATTACATAGTAAGGATCTGCTCTGACGTGCACGCTGACTACTACAACTTGAGCTCCCTGAACAAAAAAACCCCTCTCTTAACCACAGAGAAACCGATACGTATAATTAAAAGCTGATTAGTGTTACAATATTTCTCCCAAGGCAGGGAACTTAGCTCAGCAATTTCCTTGTTTAATCTAAACCAGCTAATAGCTGGCAGCCCAGCCAGAAGACGACAGATTAGCAGAAAGAGCTGTGGTAGAAGTCAGTCTACCAGATTTCACAAAACCAAGCTCCAGGTTTCACCAAACAAAAGTAGAGAGTACGTACAGCATTCACGTAGGCTTCACCTCACACAAGAATTTCCTGCACAGGACAGGAGTTAAGAAGCTCACCTCTGGTTTCTACAAGCAAAGCTCTCGGCACTTGCTGCTGGCTGAGCTGACTGTCGGAAGAACCACTAAATGGAAAATGCCAGGATAAACAGGCTTTCACACTACTTCTTACTTGCAACCTGCCATCATTGCCAATAGCAGCTTTCCTAGTGTTTGAGCACCAATTGCAGTGAAATCCTAATCAATCCCTTAAGCAAACGAGCAGCAATGTTTCTTCTGAAACACGGGTCTCTGCCATTCTTCAATACAGACCTCAACTGCCCTCAGCCCCCACAAATCTTACATGACTCTAGTCAGTGTTGACAGAAAAGAAGTGCTGACTCCCAAATCGAGGTGACTGGAAACTCGTCAGGACAATCTAAGAAAAGAAATACGTAGTAGGTGTAAAACCAGGCTGATCGAGCTACCACAAAAGTACTGACGTGCGCAGATGACATCAAGAAATTATTTGTATTTTGAGGTCTCAGATTTGCAACATCTCATCTCAGCACAATGTACCAGTTTAAGTACCACCCCCCCCCGCGCCGCCCCAAGCAATAAGGGCCAACAGATAAACTTCTCCTTAGCATCACATAAAAACCAACCTACTGTGGAAAACAACATCAATATCTTGTCTGTCAGAGCAGCACGCAGAGGGAGGATGTTACTCTGCTGTTGCTCAGGGTTCTGACCAGAGAAACACAGGTTAAAATGAACTGTAAATAAAGAAGTTGAGCATTGACTAAACTTTTCCCAAGTGCTGGAGTAGGGACTGGTCAATGTCAGGGACAGCAAACACTCAGGGGTCACTTGGTCACGTTCCTTAGGCTCAGAAGAGGTGGCTGAGCAGCAAAAGGAACTCTTCTTCACACGGGGTGAGACACTACACACTTATCTCGACGGCGGAACATCCAAGCACCTCCTTCATGCCGCTCTCCCACACAAACAACGGCTGCTGCTCGTGTCAGACACTGTGTCAGCAGAGACACCGAGCAGCAGATTCAGCCGGCGATAACACCCGGCTACACAAGGCCAAGGGAAGCTGGCGCTGCTCCACGGGCTTCACGGGGACACACGGCGTGTGTGCGCTCTGGAAGCCGCAACACGGGTTCCCTCGGGTCAGTGCCGGCCACGCTGGAACCCCGAGCTCCCGGCCAGCAGACAGAGCTCGCCCCTCCTGCCCGGGAGGAGAAACTCCGGCCCCTCATCCTCCGTGAGAACCCTTCACTCAGTACAACACGCTTTTCGTAGGAGCTGCCCCAGCCAAGGCCTCCCTCAGCCACCGCTCACTAACACCCTCCAAACCACCCCAGAAACCCCAACACTCCCTCTTGTCTCCAGCGCATCCCTCCCCAGACTCTTCCCGCTGTTGCCGGTGCATTTCCCCCCCTCCAGGACCCCCCCACACACAGCTCCGTGGCACCCAGCCGCATCCCCGCCGCCCCAGCATCTCACCAGTAACTCAGGGTTAACCCCCAGCCCCTCCGC
>WEKX01011102.1:141597-171560 GCA_013390025.1 Pitta sordida
CGCCACTGCTCCCCCCAGCTCCACGCAAGACCCCGGCCCCAACCAGGCCGCCTCACCAGTACTTGAGGATGGCGGTGACCTGGAGCGGGTTGGGCTGGTCGGGATAGAGGCGGCGGCACTCGCCGTAGATACCGTGAAGCCCCGGCGGGAACAGCGATGGGAAGGACCCGGAGCCCGAGCCCGAGCCGGACCCCGGCCCGCCCGAGGGGGGCCCCGCGCCCGGCCGCACGNCGGGGCCGTTGCGTGTGGGCGGGGCCGTGCCCGGTGGGCGGAGCCATGCCTGGTGGGCGGGGCCATGCCTGGTGGGCGGGGCGGTGCCGCAGGTGAGTTCCCTGTCGCTCGGGTCGCGGGGTGTGACCTGTGCACGAAGCTCAGCGACGATCTGTCTCGTTCCTGAGTTGAAACTACACTTGCGAAGTGCGGTGTGTGCGTGCAGGTGGTGTTCGTAGTTCCTGCCGGAGCAGGGTCCTGCTTGTTAATCAGAAAAGAGAAAAATGAGCCATGGAGTGCCGAGAGGAGAGGGTGAGTGGTCACGCTCGCGTTTCTCATTTAAATAAGTGAGGGTTTACCTCAAAATTAACATTCATGACATGCCTTTTGNGGTGCCGCAGGTGAGTTCCCTGTCGCTCGGGTCGCGGGGTGTGACCTGTGCACGAAGCTCAGCGACGATCTGTCTCGTTCCTGAGTTGAAACTACACTTGCGAAGTGCGGTGTGTGCGTGCAGGTGGTGTTCGTAGTTCCTGCCGGAGCAGGGTCCTGCTTGTTAATCAGAAAAGAGAAAAATGAGCCATAGAGTGCCGAGAGGAGAGGGTGAGTGGTCACGCTGGCGTTTCTCATTTGAATAAGTGAGGGTTTACCTTAAAATTAACATTCATGACATGCCTTTTGGGAGATCACACACAGTGAAGGAGCTGGCAAGCTGCCAGCCGAGTGATAAAGGGGGTGAGCTGTTGGTGTTCTGGCTTCCCACAGTGAGCAATATTTCACGTGTCCTGTGACAGCGATGCAGCCTTTTGTGACAGCTGCCCGAGAAGTCAATTACGATCAGCTGAGAAGGTAAATGTCTGGGAGGTCATGTCTGAACGGCTGCGTTGGCTCAATACGCACGTAACTGTTGTAACCTGAGGTGACACAACACTGGCCCTGAAAGGATTCCCACCCCTCTGTGCTGCCTTCTCTCTTTTGCAGGTGAACGGTGAAGATCGCTGAAGGTAAACACCTGAGATGAGATTGATCTGTCTGGGCTGCAGGCAGGAATGGCAGGAGAAAAGGCCGTATCCACAGGAGGGATGAGACAGGTGAGTTGTGAATCAGCGCTCAGGAGCATGGAAGTTCATTTTAAATAATTTCAAGACATGGAGTTTCAGCAATTGTTCCAAGTGTCTTTAGAACATGTAGCCAATGGAAAACAAAAGGGAATGCGTTGTTCAATACAGTTATTTGTGCCAACATTTCTTTTATGGTGGCCTGTGACTTAAAAACATAGAGGAACTGGTATTTCTTGGAGGCATCAGATGTGTCATGACCAGTAGCTTGTGGAGATAATGCCATTAAATGGTGGGACAATAAAACACTTTCCTTAGTCATAGATCCCCTCTGCAGAAGTTGATGGGATCACCTTGTTCTCCTTTCCTATTAGAAAAAAATACGGGAAGAAAATGTATTAAGTATAAACCAGCCATCCGCTGTGCAGCGTTTTTGGTGTAAGTGCCCACTTACGTCCTAGACCGCCACATCCAGCAATTTCCCTGGATGTGTCCACAGCGTTCCTTTTCCGCAGTCCGCCTCCCGGCGCCGGACTACAGCTCCCGGCATGCCGCGCTTCCGGAACGACGCGCCTCGCGGGGAGCGCGGCCTCGCCGGACTACAACTCCCGGCAGGCACCGCGGGCACGGGAATACATCACCCAGGCGGCGCCGCGCCCCCGCTCCGCGCATGCGCCGCCGAGGGCTGGGCTGTTGCTCCCTGACGGGCGGCTGCGGCGGGTCCTCGCCATGGAGTCCTACGATGTGATAGCGAACCAGCCCGTCGTAATAGACAACGTGAGTGCGGGCATTCGCGCGTCCCGGGAGGGGGGCAGCTGGGAGGGCCNGATGTCAGTCAGCGCGGCGGGGGCGGGACTGTCGAGGGTGCGCCCGCGCTCATTGGTGGCGGGAGCTGTCAGTCATGCGGGGCTGCCCCGGCCCCGCCCCGCCCCTCTTTGTGCCGGGGGGACAATGGGGGTGCTGGGCCATGGCCGGGCAAGGCTCGGGGCCCATCGTACTCCTGGCAGGCTTTGGGAGGAATCCCACACGCTCTGGGGGTCCCCGCGCTTCCCTTGGCCCATGTGGGACGTGGAGTGCTGCAGCTAAGTCCCCATTGCAGGCCCAGTGAAAGGGGAACACACCCCAGTGCTGCGCCTCCTCCGATGCATCCAGCACAGTGGTCACTGCAAGGGAGCGCCGCTCCCAGGGCATGGATTCCCCTGCCTTGCGGTTCCTCTCCTGAAGGATCTGTTCCCGGCACGGTTGCATCATCTGTAATTTGACAGTGTGGTGCGGCGTTCAGGCGGCTGCTCCAGGCTGATGGTGCAAACCTGCACCTGTGTGGGAAATAGCTCAGCTGGAGATGAATGACAGTGACTCTGTGTCTGGGTACTCCTGGGTCCAGTTCTTGTTTGCCCTATCCAAGCTGGCCTGCCAGGAGGAAGGACTATCCAGGAAGGGGTGGGAGGGCGTATCTTGGAGCCTCATCCAGTGTAGTGAGTCACAAATCCATGCTCCTCCCTTCTGACCTCTACTGCTAGGGATTCAGATTTTGTTGTTTTGAAGGGTCAGTATTGTGCTTCTCCCTTTCTCCAAAAGCTTAATTTCTGCTGAATTTTTTTGCTGCAAGACATATGGACCTGCTAGCCTGGCCCTTCTCAGTTTATTGTTTTATGTCCCTGTAAAATTAATGATTGTAGGTCTTCTCAGATTAAGCCAGCAGTTCTTCTGACCCCTTCTTTATTGTTGATTCCAGTTTCCTCTCCACACCCTGAGCTCTCTGATACACTTTTGGCTTTGTTTCTTTCCCTGGAATCACAGCAGAGAGATTTAGGTTAGGCGTTGAAAGAAAGCATCCAATGGAAAATGAGAATAACCAGTAGAATTGACTGTGTTGAGCAAAACGTGTATCTTGTTTCCTGAAGATATTAAAGAGTGGTGTTAGGTTGATTGTTCTTAGAAACTACTGGAGCAGCACTAATCCTGCTGTGTTGTCGAGTGATTAGCTGACCATTTAAGTTATTTCTGGGTGTTCTGCTACTGTGAAGAAGAGTTTGTGGAGCTGCAGTCATGTAGTAGCAGGCTGTATCCAATTTCAGCATGTCCTTCTATTTAGCACACTGATTGCCACCCCTGCATCAGACCTGAGAAAGGGCTCATGTGCTGCAGCTGATTCTGTCTCTTCTCTCATTTTGTCACCTGGCCTTTAAAAGATAATTCGTCCTTTTGCCTTCCTGGTCAACGAGCTCCCTCCCCCTTCCCCTCCCTGCACAAGCAGTAGAATGGAGCAGTTGTTGTGGCATCTGCCTTGAGCCCTGGCAGGCTGTGGGCCGAGGGGCCTCACGGTGACACTGCATTTTTGGGCCTCTTTGGAGTTCAGGCAGGACGGGAAGTGGAGCTGCAGAGAGCAGGTACTGCTGTTCCCACGGCTGTTCCATTACTGCCTTTCCTCAGAGGGGAAGTGGTGACCCCTCCCCAGTCTCAGCCTTGCTCTGGCATCCCAGTGTGTTCCAAAAGGGCATTAAATATGTAGCTAAAAACTCATCAAGTGCTCTGGGCTTCATGTTTTCAGCAGGGAGAGTTTTGTAATATACAGCGAGAGGTGGGAGCTGCACCTCAGCACGACCTTAGTGCTCTTCGTTGTCCAGTTCATAGGAGTTGTTTTCTTGTCTCTCTGAGTGGTCTGAGGGCCCTGCTGAATGTGATGCACATGAGGATAGCTCAGAAAAGTGTGAACTTTAGCCTACGAAAGTGTGAGTTCCTTGACCTCTGTGAAATAAAATTTGGCTTTTTAGTCTAAGTGGTGGCATTTTAAACAGCTGAACTGTCAATAGAAACTGTTGTGCCTTTGGTTTGTTCTTCATCTTATAGAATCTGTATCTAATGAAAGGGTTTTACAGCAGTATGAAACTTGCATTTTCCATAGGAAGTGCTACACGGCAGATTGACTGTTCGTGATTTCCATTTAAATTTGAGCCCTAAACACATAAAGATAAATGAATCTGTAGCTGACTCGCTACAGATCCAGCGGTTCAGTTATTTCATGATACAAGAATTTTCCATGAATTTATCTTCCTTGACCATTGTTTCACATCTAGTTTTACTTTTATTCTTTTACTTGGATAAAAATGAAAAAAAAAAAGAGTTAAAGCTGTCCAGGGTAGTTACTGGTGGAAATATTATTAATATGTAAATTTTCTTTTAAGTTTTGACAAATCAGAGTTTGTAGCAGCTTGTTGCTTATTTGAAACAAAGATGGAAAAACAGGCCTTTAAACCTTCTGAATGAGGGTTATTTCAAAACGTAAATATTTTTCTTTCATTGTGTAGGAATCTCAAACTGGTCTGTAATAAACAGATTTACTCTGTGCCCAGGTATGTTCAAAGCAATAAAATGTTTGCAAGAAAAATTGAATAGGTCAGAAAGTGCTGTCAGGTTTTTGTAGTGCGGAGATAGCAAACAGCTGTGTTTGGTTTATTCCCAGGCACTTGGAGACACAGCTGTGCTGAAGCCCCATCCCACCGGCACATTCAAAGCAGCCACTTGTCATGGACTCCAAGGAGGAGTTCGGAACCACCGACACATTCAGTTAACTGTGAACTTCAGTTTGTAAATCGTAAAATATGTGACTTGCCAGGAATCTCACCAGGACACGCTGGGTAATTTCTGGTCCGGAATAAGGAAGTTTCAATCTCTAAGTTAAAATAGCAGCATCATGGTTCTCCTGGAACCGGTTCCCAGCATCAGGCTGTGCTGGCAGCAAGATCAGTCATTATCTTGAATAAAATATTCAAGAAGTGCAATATTCTGATGTGGTTACGTTGCTGCATTTGGTTCAACTTCTTTGCTCAGAGACTTGACAAAGGATGGTATTCTTTCCCAGGTAGAGAGTTGTTTATAAGCTATGATAAGAAAATTCAGAATAGTGGTTTTGTTTTATTCCTTGGTTCACTTTGAAAGAAATAGCAAGGAGAGAGTCTGTTTCAAGGGAAGTGTTTTTAACACTTTACAGGCCACTTTGTCACACTGGTACCAGTTAGTGCAGAGTTTGGGATGCAACTAGAGCTGAGTCCCTCTTGCCAAGAGGAAGTATGTATTGCTGCCCAGGTGCCAGCTTGGATGTGCTCCCGGAGCCAGCCTGGCTGCAGGTGTTTATCAGAAGACAAGGATTCAGGAAATCTGCCTTTCATATGCCTTACATGTAACTAGCTAGGTCTGTTGTGCAGCGTGTTCCTATGGATGTGTCCTGGCGAATCTGTCTCTGGTGGTTGCAAGGCTGGAGTACCTCAGCCTTGGTGGCAGAGCACACATGCTCTATGCAAAGCCCAGTGTCCTGGCTGAAAATGCTGATGGAATTAGCTTGGCAGTAGGGTGCTGGACTGTGAACAGGAGAGGCTGCGGCTGCCCCGCATTCCTTTCTGCTGAGCCTGCTCTGGCTGGTAACCTCTGGCCCTGGGCTGGCGGAGCCGCTGCAGCCAGGTCTTGTCTGGCGGAGCCCTGAGCAACTCATCTGGCCTTAGCCTCCAGGGGAAAATGGTGAGGCTGACCCACGCAGAGGTGGTGAGAAACAGAAAACTATGGAGGAGCTGTGTGGCTAATAATTTTAAAATGCTCTGAGGCAGCAGAAATGTCTTTTTGGCCTCAAAAACAGAGCAGTCCTGCTGCAGAGCCCTTGAGAGGGAACAGACGCTTTACAGGTCACAGCCTTCAGTGCAAACTCGCACACTTTGCTCCCAGTATGGGGTAAAGCAGAACTGCTTAAAATCCACTTTAGTACAGTGGTGAGTGTCCCCAGCTCTCACCCGGGAGACAGGGGATTTGGTTCCCACCAGGGAGGCAGTGGTGCCATTGAAGAGTTGGATTCGATGATCCTTGTGAGTCCCTTCCAACTCGGAAGATTCTGTGATTCTGCTTCTCTTTCTGCAGAAGAGCTTGCTCCCATGATAGTCTGGGATTACCAGTGAAACGGCTTATCCAAGGAGATCCTATGAAAATCTGTTCCCTAGGAAAACTTGGGTGTTCCTGCAAGCTGCTCATTGTTTCAAGATGTCATTTGCCTGTGCAGGGAGAGGAAATGGAGGGGGGGAAAGAGTCAGCAGAGATCCAAGTTGATGATGGGTTTCCCAGGATGCTTCTGGACAGGGATGGCAGTGGCAGGGCCAGATGCCTGGCACTGACTCCCTGCCAGGGCCTCGCTGGGGCTGCTTTTACCCGCTCAGTGTTTGCTGCTTTGAATGCTGCAGAAGGCTCTTTGGATTTGTGCCTTTCTGGCTGCCATACCTCATCTCTTCTTCCTTGTCTCTTCTGAACAAGCCATGTCCTGTCAGCTGCACTTCCTGCCTCCAGTCTTCCCCTTTGCAGTCTGACCGGCACCTTTGTCCTTTCCAAACACCAGTCTGGACTCCAATCCAGTGTCTTTTCTGACCATATTTCTGTGACCTGCCTCCTTAGAGTTAGCTAGTGTGTCTACTTCTTGATCTTCTTTTCCCTGGTCTCCGTTCCAACCCATAGTCCTTTCCTGCTTCCTTTTCTGACTTCATCTACTCTCTCTCCATCCTTTCCAAATCTACTTCCTAGAGGCCTGTAACCTTCCTCCCCCCAGTGCCCCTTGAAGCTGGCAGGGTTCAGTAGCTCTTGCCTGGCTTTCTGGAGTGCTGTCCTCCACCCAGAGAGTATCTGAGATGGATGGAAAGCTGTGGAGCATGGATTTCACCTCCCACACCCCTTGCAGTAGCTCTGGTCTGTGCAGAGCAGTGTTTGGGTGTGTGCAGCAGCAGTGCCAGAGCATCAGGTAGTTTTGCCCTGCGTGATGTGTTGCTGCATGTCACTCCCCTCCAGTGACCAAGCTGGCCTCCTGGCACTTCCCATCCCCAGCCTTCCCCAGAGAATCCGTCCCTGGGGAGCTTTATCCCTCATCAAAAGGAGAGGCTCCAGCAGTGCCAATGTACTTTGCTACTCCTCTAAAACTTGCAAAGGTGACTGAATGAATGATAAGCTCATGCATTTGTCTGTTGCTCCCACAGGGCTCGGGTGTGATTAAAGCAGGTTTTGCAGGCGATCAAATACCAAAATACTGCTTTCCCAACTAGTAAGTATTCTGCTGGCCTTGGTAAGTTCTTAGAACTGTGTACCAACTCTTTGGTATGCAGAGGGGAAGAATGGTCCAGTTTTGTAATAGGAGAAATGAGTTATTCTTTTCTGCCTACTGCAAAGAAACATCAGAGACAGGATCCGATACTAAGTACTTTTGAGTACTTTTTTGAGATTTTTGGGGGGGGACATGTCATAAAAGATGACTTAGTACTTTGTCAGGCTCAACACAACCAAAGCTGTAGGATCCTTTAGTCTGGAGACATGAGGAAAAGGGCCTGGAAAAAGTCAGAGGGGGAATGAGAGGCCTGAAGACCTCTATTTCTTTGATATGTGTTCCAATGTTTTCGTTCCTGCCAGACTTCTTGGAAGCTTTCTGAGAGTTTTGCAGGATGAAGACTGGTGCATCAAGAACTCTGCTTAGTCACTGGCTTTTATTTTCAATGGGTTTTTAGTGAGTGATTTTAAATTTGCGCTTTAAGCAGTCAGTTCTGTGTGGGGTGGTGGGATATGGAACTACTAATGTCCAATCTGAGAAGCCTGTCTGAGGTCAGGCAGCCCCATGTGGATCTGTCAGCTCAGACAATTGCTCAGTCTAGCCACGTTCACCCCAGGCACTGCTGAAACAGGTAAGTCCTGAGTCATCAGTGAAATGTGGCCATACTGAGCTGGTCTATGTCCTTCCAATTTAGAACTGTCTATAACCTGTCCCCTTCACTTCTAATTCTGAAGTTAGTTCAGAGCAAACCTGGTTCTGTCTGCACCTGGTAGTGCCCCCAGATCCAACTGCTGCTTTAGAAAGCTCTTGTTAGGACAGAGAGAAATACAGACTACTTAATCCTTGTAGAAGCATTTATACTCTTGTCTCTGTTCTAGTGTTGGCAGACCAAAGCACGTTCGTGTTATGGCTGGTGCTTTAGAAGGGGACATTTTCATTGGTCCAAAGGCAGAGGTAAGAATACCTGTACACTGCACTTCTCCATATCCTCAGTCTGCTGCTGTAAGGAGGGTCATGGTTCCTTGGTATCAGTGTGTAGACCTGAAGAGCAGAACAGATTGTCACTTCTGAGTGTGCCCCAGGGGGAGTGGGAAGCTTCATTAAATTCTTGTACCACTCTGCTGACCACAGACTTTGTTCCCAAGATCTTCTATATATCTGGTTTTTAACTTCATGGGTTACATCCCCATCTTTTTTACTGGAAACTTTAGAAATGTAATCTACTTGGTTGCCTTTATCACCCTGGTGTAGACAGGACGTTTGCTTTCCACAGTCCTGCTTCTGTCAGCGTGTAGTCGTGTGGTCTCACCTCCAAACTGCATTCTCCAGTACCACCCTGTTATCTTTTATATCATCACTGAGCTGGTAGTACCAACATGCCATTTGATAGGTATCTGTGTGTTGGCTCAAAAAGTCTTAGGATGGAATTTGCTCTGCAAATGCCAGACTTTCCTACTTGGTATGAAAAGGCCTTATCTAACTTATGAATACTTCTTGGGGGGAGATGTTTGTGATTAATGTTCAGGTTTTGCCCTGTAAGATAGAGCAAAATCTTTTAGTGGGACCAAAGCTGAAACTGAGTCTGACATTAAATCATAGTCACAGTGCTCAGAAATTGTTTGAGGATTGTTTGAGTCTCTGATGCTCTCTTGTCCTTTCCATTGGCTCAGGAGCACAGAGGTCTCCTTGCAATCCGATACCCAATGGAGCATGGCATTGTGAAGGACTGGAACGACATGGAGCGCATCTGGCAGTACGTGTATTCTAAAGACCAGCTTCAGACGTTCTCAGAGGAGGTGAGAGACCTCATTATGTAACACCACCACAAAAAGTCATTCAGAGCACGTGTAATATGAGAAGCCTTGGAACTCTGGGGAACGATTTGGGACTTTTCCTTTGCCCTTCTTTCTAAATGTGTGTCTGCTGCTAAATTAGGCTCTTTCACCTCTCAGGAGGTACTGCACAAGAAGTGTCCGAGCAGAGTTCCTCTCCAGGTTTGGTGATCTGGCCTGACTGAAAACCTGCCTTTCACATTTGCAATTCACACTCTCTAATGATTCTGCCCTAGGCCAAGTGCTTCTAACTTTTCCTGTTCTGCCTGCAAACCAGGCATATCCACTCAGCAGGGACGTGATTTGTAGTGAGGAAGGAGAAAACCACAGTCCTGTGGTCTGGAAGGATCTGACCAAAAGATTATTACATGTCTGAAAGTATACATGTTTGAGTTGTATAAGTGGAGTAGGAATATTTCTATTTGCTTGTACTAACACGGTATGCCTTCACCCTTTCTTTGGATCTGTGTATTTTGGCTAACCTGGCTGATTTTTGCCACGGAGAGTCTTGTTAGTCCTTCATGGTGCAGAGTTCTTTGCAGAGTGTGTTTCCTAACACTGCTTCATAATTAGACCAGAACCCTTCTAGTCCTCCAACCTAATAGAAGTTATTAACAGTCTAATACAGCTCAGTAGCTGATCTGATTCCTTTCTACCTGACCAGTGCTTCTTAAAGTGAATAAAAAAGCAGAGATTTTAAGGAACACACCCCTACCTGCCTTGTGGTTATTGCAGCACAGCTCCTTCTCTTTACCAGCATCCTGTGCTGCTGACGGAAGCGCCCCTAAACCCTCGCAAGAACAGAGAGCGTGCTGCTGAGGTGTTTTTTGAGACCTTCAATGTGCCAGCACTGTTCATCTCCATGCAAGCTGTGCTTAGCCTGTAAGTGTCTTTTGTCTTTGGTTTCTGTTTGTGGAATGCTGCCGTGAAGCCCACTCTTTCACAAACCAAAAAAAAACCTCTGTGGAAGACCTCACTGATGTCTGAGTTATCCCCTTTTCATGGAGTAACTGAAACTCAATTTCTGTAATAGTTTACAGGAATTTGCTGAACTGTGATGAGAACTCAGTTTTTGAAGGTGTTTTTAGCCTCTGTTCGTGTGAAGTCTCCACTCCCTGAGTGGCTCCACTCACTTTGAGTGGCTTCTTCTGACTTGNATGTGAAGTCTCCACTCCCTGAGTCGTGCATGGATGTGCTGCATGCTTGGGCTCACTTTGAGTGGCTTCTTCTGACTTGGCCCTTTGTCCTTTTGTAGCTACGCAACGGGCAGGACTACAGGAGTGGTGCTGGACTCCGGGGATGGCGTCACCCATGCGGTTCCCATCTATGAAGGCTTTGCCATGCCTCATTCCATCATGCGGATTGACATCGCTGGCCGCGACGTCTCACGCTTCCTGCGTCTCTATCTCCGGAAGGAAGGCTATGACTTCCACACCACCTCTGAGTTTGAGATTGTCAAGACCATCAAGGAGGTGATGTCTTGTTTCTGTGTTTATCCAAGAGGGAATTTCTTCTCAAGGGAAGTTGTGGCTTGTGGAATCTGGTGGGAAGTGCCAGCCTGCCTAGCTTTGCACCTAACTGCATTATCTACCTGAGGGAGTCTAGGACTACTAAGATGATTAAAGGACTGGAGCATCTGTTGTATATAGAAAGGCTGGAGAGCTTTGCTGTTAAGCCACAAGAAGAGCTGGTTGGGCAGAGTCTCATCAAGGTCTGAAGGGAGGGTGGAGAGAAAACAGAGCCAGGCTCATTTCAGTGATGTCTAGTAACAGGACAAGATACACAAACTGAAGCACAGGAGGTTGTATCTGAACATAAACTTTCTTAGCGTGAGGGTGATCAAGTGCTGGCACAGGTTGTCCAAAGAACTGTGGAGTCTCCAAACTTTGTGATATTCGTAAGCCACCTGGACATAGTCCATGAAAGCCTGCTCTAGGGGACCTTGCTTTAACAAAGGGAGTGGACAAGATGACGTCCAGAGGTCCCTTGCAACCTTGGCCATCCTGTATTCTGGGAGAGTTATAGTCAAGGTCGCATTAATCCCTGTTGAGGTGCTGCTAACATGGAGGTAAAAATGTGCTGGTGGTTCAGAATATGTTCTGCATTTATCTGTTTTGCACTTTCTCAGGGTCTGATGATACCTTTCACTACTGTTTGCTTGCCCTTTAGGGCAAGGGTCTGTAAAATCCATGGCAAATGGGAATCACAAGTGGGATATTGCAAGGTATTCTACCCGATCAGAGTCCTAAAGGTTTTTTCTCCAGCACAAAATGATGTTGAAACTGGTCTCCCCACAGGGATACATGGATTTTGATCATTAGTGAGAAAAATACTTTATCAGAGACATTTGGATTTACTCTTCTCATCTTCCTCTCTGTGACTCTTGTTTCCTCTCCAGCGTGCCTGCTATCTCTCAATAAACCCCCAGAAGGATGAGACTCTGGAGACTGAGAAGGCTCAGTACTACCTGCCAGATGGAAGCACTATTGAGGTTTGTAAGAACCACCTTCAGAGAATTCCTCCCCTGTAGCGCAGGGTATGCAGAACAGCCTTCTACCTAGTGATGGGAAATTTCATGTGGAGTTAGGTGGGAGGAGATAATTTTAAAAGACCAGAACTTATCCTAGGCTGTTGACTGGGCACTAGAATTTTTAGGGAAAGAAAACTTTAATAGGAACCTCACAACTTCTACAAGAAGTCAAGTCCTGTTTGAATACATGCTCTGATCTGTCCAAAGTTTAGGCAGGTTAGGTATGGAGTGTAGGTGATTGCCAACTCATTAAATTCAGCAGTGCTTTTATGTGTGGTTCTTGTCCTGCCTAGAATTGTTTCCAATGTGGAAACAGTTTCTTTGAAAAGTGAATATTCCTCAGAAGGCTGAGCCTACTATATAGAATGGTTGAAGAAGAGGAAATACAGGTCTCACCTCCGGTACCAGGGCTGCATTTGCTCCCTTTTTTGGCAGTGACCTGCTGGATGGAGCTAAGCAAGTTTCTTCATCTCTTTCATCTGCAAAATGGAAATGATGTCATTTGTAGGAGCTGTAGTCCAAACTGGTGTTCACTTGGAATCTAGTAGCCCTCTGTCCTAACTTCTCCTCTTGCAGATTGGCCCTGCCCGTTTCCGAGCCCCAGAGCTCCTGTTCCGGCCAGACCTGATAGGGGAGGAATGTGAGGGACTCCATGAAGTCCTCGTTTTTGCCATTCAGAAGTCAGACATGGACCTGAGGCGAACGCTGTTCTCCAACATTGTGCTGTCTGGAGGCTCCACACTTTTCAAAGGTTCCTGCCTCTTCTCTTTCTGTGGGCTGTGACATACCTGCTCTTTTGCTTCTTTCTCATGGCAAACTGGGAAGATAACCCAGATCACCCAGCTTGTCCTGTGGGGTGAGGACTGTGGGAACTGTGCTCTCTTGGGGCAGTTACTGTCCAATTTTCTGAGCACTAGTCATATCCTTCTGGGTATGCAAGACCCCTCTGCCTTTATGCATCGCTTCCTGGGCTTGAAAGAATTTTACTGTTTTAATCACTCCACCTATATCAGGACTGAATAGCTGTGTTCATTCCTGCTTCTGTAGCTCAGGATATTTGAGACTAGGTACCTCAAAGTCTCTTGCGTCTCCTAAGGTTCCTTTAGGTCTCTGGTGTGTGAGAGAGTTCAGTGGTCCTGCATGAAGTGTCAGCTACATGTGTGCAGAAAGTTTTCTACCCATTTCTTCAGGGCTCATTGACCTGAAGATACCCTCTGCTGGAACCCATCAGTCTGTTACCCACAGATTGACATCTCCAAATAGGTTCAGTCTTCCCATTCAACCCCTGGTACAAATGGGCTGGACATTAGAGGAATGCCTAGGGAAGGAGGAGGTCCTAGCTAAAAACCTCATTTTCTTGACTCAAGTTGCTGCTGAGTGAGACAGCCCATTGTTCCAGTGTTTGACGTCCCAGTATCTCACTGTTACGTGCCTCCCCAGACTGATCTCTCTGTAAGATCTGGAGTGGGATATTTGAATAGGGTGATGCAGGATACATCCACAGTGTTAGTGGATGGAACCTGGGATTTTGCTGAGGTTCTCACACTACCCATTTTCTATCTTGTGTAGGCTTTGGTGACAGGCTGTTGAGCGAAGTGAAGAAACTAGCTCCGAAGGACGTCAAAATAAGGGTAGGAGCAATCTCTTGTGTTTATCACTTACTAACTGTGTTGTTCTGTAACCCTGAAAGAACCTTGTTGAGAGTGCAGCTGCCACTTGCTTCAGACTAGAAATTACTTTCTTGGGACAAACAGCATTTGCTCTTGTGATGAAAACCAGTTTGGTTTCATCACTGAGGAGGTGGCTCCTCTGACAACATGACCCTTGTCCAGGATCCTGGACCACAGTGGCCATTTTGGGGGGACTGACAGGTGTCTTTCTGTTGGGAGAGATCATATCTGTGTTTGCCAGGTGTTAGCTGGAGTGAAGTGGGGGCAGTGTGCATGGGAGAGCAGACTGGAGCTTGGGAAGGAAAGGTACTAACTGATTCTCTCTTTCTCCCAGATATCAGCTCCTCAGGAGAGATTGTATTCCACGTGGATTGGGTATGTAGTGCCCAGCAACACATCTTGCTGTGGGATGGGGCTGAGGAGCAGCTGATGCTGTCGTCCCTCCTGGTGCTTTGTGTCAAGAGGGTTTCATTGCTCAGCTGGGCAATGCCTGGCGTGTTCCTGGAGCAGCAGTTGCTGTGTTCCTGGAGCAGCAGTCAGCAGGTCATGTGGGAGCCAGCACATTTGAGGATAGCAGCAGAGGGAGTGACTTTCCAGAGAATGTTTCTGTCATAGGTAACTGTGAGCCTCAGCACCTTTCTGACATGGGGAAGTGTCACAATAGAAACAGCCCATCTCTGCAGCGATACGATGAGAGTGCCCCCAACATTTTCCTTTAACCCATAACATGCCTGTCTCTCCCCAGTGGCTCTATCCTGGCCTCTCTGGACACCTTTAAGAAAATGTGGGTTTCGAAAAAGGAATATGAAGAAGATGGAGCTCGTGCCATCCACCGAAAAACCTTCTAGCCCTGGGACCTGTCCTTAGTCTACTCTGAAGACTCACTTAAACTCGCTTTTCTGAGTCTGAGTGTCTGAGAGCTGCCTGTGTGTGTGTGTGTGCGCCAGCATGCCCCGATGTCACTGAGCAAAGACGACAGCAGCAGGAGGGTTGTATTAGTACTACTAACTTTTTTTTGTATTATTTTTTGGTTTGTTTTGTTTTTTTAATGGAGAGAATACCAATCCGAATTTCTCCAGAACGGCCCATTCCTTTTTCATTTCAGTCCTTTATTTTCTGTATCACAATCACATCTGTCACTGTTACACAAAAAAGCAAAAACAAAGGGAACAGCTTATAGAACTGCCTGGCAAGCCAGAAGGGAGCCAACCACTGCAGACTGCTCATGCAGGCTTTAGTCAGCCCGACTGCAATGCCTGGATTGTCTGGAAACACAATAGCTGAGACCCCCGTAGCTACTTCCTTCTTCAGCAGTGTCTTCGTCAGCATTAGGTTTTTGAAGTTGTTTTTAATATATTTTTTATTAAGAGAAAGCACATTCTCGACGGCTAAGCCCATTTGCCCCCACTGTTTTTGGTGTGTGAGTGTGTGTATGCGTGTGTAACTTCTTAGCCTGATGTGGGGTCTGCACCACAGCTGGAGAAGTTGGTGATAGGACTTAGTTTGTATTGCATGGAGTAGAACAAAGCAAATCTAATCAGCTATCATTGTACTAGACGGTTATTCTCTCGTACCTTGTTTTAAATACCTTTTCTCCTCTGGAAACAAGTGCCCCAGAATGGGCGTGAAGGCACTTGTGTGTTCCCCCTCAACCTGCCAAGATTTACAGTGCTGACTTCTCGTGTTCTTTGTAAGAGTCGAGGCTGTTTTCCCTCCTTCCTGCCATGTCAGGGCAAAGGGAGCATGTATTCACAGCCAGGCATAACTCTTGTGTACTTTATCCATTCTGGGGCAAAATAATAATCGGGAAGGTTCATTGTAATGTAAGAATTGTTTTATTTATTGAAATGTCTGAGGATATCTCAAATACTGACCACAGCACCTGGGAATTATGCTTTGGGTCTTCTTTGAACACTTGTTACCCAGCTGCTTGATGTTGGCACTGCGCACGTCACACACGCTTAGCGGAACGGCCAGCCCTGTGCCACCACCCCCTCCCTGCTCCACAGGGAGCCTCCCTGCGCTCTGGGAATGCACTGAAGGAGAGGACAAATAAACTGCACCAAGAGGTTGGTGTGAGCAGCCAGCTGTCCTGCTGGCTGTGTTCTGCTGCACTGTGGTGCCTTTCTGCTCACCTGGAGGCTGCTTTGCTTCTACTGCTCTAACAGCCATGGGCAGCTTGTTGACCTGCTTGCGTTGGGGCATGCCACTGATTCCCCTTTGGGTTTTTCTTGTGCATTATTTGGTGCTTTTTTTCTCCCCTCCATTGTTAGTTCTCTGCAGAACCCGGCAGTAGGAGTGGAGCTAGAGTTGCTTGGTGGCAGTTCCTCTCTGTTCCCCTCCTCCCTGTTCATCACCTTGGGGTCACTCTTGGGCACAGAAACAGGGTAAGAGCTGGGGGGCTGCTACAGAGGTGAGGGAAAAAACAGTACACTGCCCCAGCTGACATGAACATAAGCAGCAGCTGGTTGCTACTGCCACCGGCTTGCCAGTGGCCTCAGAGAGGCAGTAGGCAGGTGGGTATAGGGGTCTTTTCCAGCTGAGGCCAGGCTGCTTGTTCACCTACACCCATCAGAGCAGACTGTTTTTTAGGCAAGAATCAATGCTCAGCCTTCTGGAAAATATTTCTGGTTTGCTGCAGCGCACAGAGGGGAAGGCAGCAAACCCTTCTTGGTTCTAGTATTAGTGTGTGCCCCAGGCAGTGCCAGTGCTCTCCATGCCCCCAGCCCCTCCTCTGGCCTTGCAGCAGCCATGCTCCACTCTGTAACCTGCAGTGACTGGACAGAACGGTGCTGTCTCCAATCCAGCATTAATTTGGTCTGCCTGACTGTTCCCTCGCACACTGTCCAAACCATGTTGCCTGGTGGTGCCCAGCATACTTAAATAAAGTCATCCATATACAACCCTCAAGCCTTCTTGCCTCATCTTCCCACAGTCACAATTTTAAGGAGGTAACTTATATTCTTCTTTTGCCTGTGGAGAATTGTTGCTGGCCAAACTGCAGGGAGACATCGTCTTTAGTCCAGGATTGCATTCCTGGCTTTTGAGGTGAGTTAGGAGATTCCTGGGCTGCAGCTGTAGTGCCCAAAGCTGCTCTTCCTCCTCTGCCACCATTATCCCTGACATCTCTGTCATTGCAGACAGAAGGGCTGAGCAGGAGTGATGCCACTGTCATCATGAGAAGTGCTGGTGCCAGCCTGAGCACTTGCACGGTGTCAAGGTGTGCTGGCGGGGCAGGCCCCAGGAAGGTGGCACATTGCCCAGTCCTGGGAGTGGCCCCAGCACTGTCCTCAGCAGCTACTGGTGTAGGAACAGGACAGACCTAACCCTGGGGCCTTCCAAAGCAGAAGGGTGACACCTCCCCCCTCAAAGGACCGGCAACACCCACCTCAGCCCACTGGTCCCCTCTGACCCCTGCAGAAACAGCTGAGCCCCAGCACAGAGTCTTGTGGGGAGGAGTTGTCCCCTTGTCTCCACACAGCCACAGCTATGTCCCCACACAGCCACATGTACCTGGCCAGGTTAGAGCCACTGGCTAGAAGAAAATCACCAAGCAAGTCAGAAAAAGATAATTTTTAATTTATGAAATGAAGAATCATTCTCAAACATGGGTAGAAGTTGCACAAATAACTTATGATTAAACCATCAAGAGCTACAGCAGCCTCAGGGGAGGAATGTCTTAGTCCAAGACAGAAGGCAGCTGGGTCCTGAGGCAAGATGGCAGGTTGGTGGGCTGAGACCCTAGAGGGAACTGCACACTAAAAAAAGAACAGCACATCCCTCAGTGTGCAGTGGCTCCCAATGCTGCCTGCCTGCCCTCCTGCAGGAGGCACAGACTTTGGCACATTGCTTCTGTTTCCTCCCAAACATATCACAGGGAGGAGACACCCCCCTCACCTCAGGGACCACTTTGGTGATTACCTGTCCCATCTTCTCCCAGCCAAAACCAGGGAGATCAAAGCACCTGCTGTCCTTGGCTCCCTGTCTCAGCAGCCAGATGAGATGATCAAACTCTGGGGCACTGTTTGAAGCGCAGCAGAGCTGAGGTGTCTGCTTCTCCCCACAGCAGTAAAATCCTAACCCTGTGACTGCCCAGCATTTTGTCAGACAGACTCCAAAGAGGAACTGAAGGCACAAAAGCAGGAGCTGGTGGCTCCTCCAGGCTGTGCTCTGCAAGAGGGTGCCAGGCTGCCCCACCAGGTGACCTGGGATGGCCCTGGGCAGGGAGGCACTTCCATTGGCTGGGTTAGGAATTGGTTCCCTGACTTTGGCCAGCATGGGAGGGGGCTCATGGCACAGCTGTGTGGCAGCACTGAGTGGAAAGGGCTATGAAGGGGAGAGGAGGGAATAAACACAGGCAAGGGGATGCCCACTGAGATGATCCAGCTCAAGGCTCTGAATTCAGTTCAAGCTCAGCACCTTTCCCAGGCCAACAAGAAGGCCCTCTGCAAGGCCACAAAGGAGGGAATCTCAGCATAAACCAAACACAGCTGGCAGATCCTGGCTGTGCAGGATCTGTTAACAAGAAATGCCTAAGAGTGGATTTGGTCCAAAAACCATAGCACTGTATGCAGGAGGGTTGTACCAATTACTGGGAAAGGCTTTTGAGGTCCTCTCATCTGTACTCCTGCTGTTCTGCAATCATCCCCTCTGTTACTTGGTCCCTCGGAAGCCTCCCACTCCACTCTCCAAAACTGCAAGGCTCTGGCAAGGAAAGACTCCCTGTTCAATCTCATCCTGCTCAGCCAGAGCTCCTCAGGGCCATGCCCAAGGCAGAGCAGCACACTAGGGCCATGTCCGCCTCTAGCACACACTGCAACTCAGCAGCTCCTTGGTGGAATGAACAGCTCTGCTCTCTGGGATAAGACTGAGATAAAGCATTCTTGTTCCTGAGGCCAAGCAATCTATACCAAGCCCCTCACATGCTTAACTTCTCTGCCTTCCCCAGTGACCACCCCTTGGAATGAGTAAACATTGGCATTTCACAGTTGAACCACCAACATCAGGCTTCCTCAGCCCACCATCCCTGCGCTTCACCCCCCTCCGGCACCAGCCTGGCACCAGCAGGCCCCAGGGGCTTGGGCACCTCTAGATCATTTTGACCTGTGGTGCTTGGCCTTGTGTCAGGCTCTGCCGCTGAGCCTTCACCACCTGCAGCCGCTTCCCGTGCAGGCTGAACTGCGACCAGCTGAGAAGCTGCAGCAGCGCACATGTGATGGGCACCAAGACGAGGAGGTAAAAGCAGCCCTGTCGAAGAGTTGGCTCCAAGGCTGCAGCAGACTCCAGTTTCGGCTGGGCACTCACCACATTGCTCAGGGGGCTGCGCTGGAAGATGTCATAGCCTGGTGTCAAAGAAGAGTTTGTGAGTCTGGGGATAGTGGGCAAGGACCCTCGTCCATTCTCTGTGGAGGTGCAGAGACCAGGCACAGCTAAGCAACAGGAAGAGCCCTCTGCACCCACCTAGGGGACAGGATATGGTGCAGGACACTGAACTCACTGGTCTGCCCTCTCCTGCCCTGCTGCTTTTCCCAGGAGCATCCTCACCTGTGTACACAGAGAGCAGCCAGGTGCCAATCAGAGGGGCGAAGGTCTGGCCTGGCTTGGTGACCAGAGCCACCATCCCGAAGAGCAGGGCTGAGGCTGCCTGCTTCCTACGGTTCAGGACTAGATCCTCGTCCACCAAGTCAGTGACCACCAGGTTGAGCAACTTACAGGTCCCTTCTGTGAACACGCGGTTGCTGCAGAACAACAGGCAAAGCACTGAATAGGGGTATCAAGAAATGATAGGAGAAATTGAGAGATCAGAGAAAACAGAGAAAGGGTGAGAAAGGTTTCCTCACAAAATAAGAATGTGAGAAGCCCGGGTTACAGAAGGGGAACACCACTAGTAATAAGCCTTGTGTACCTGGCAGAAATGCTTTGGATCAGTCCTGATCTGCCACACGGACAGGCCTGGGGACAGGACACACCAGGCCAATGGCTAACAGGCAGCTGCAGCACACACTGAGGGGTGTGGAGAAGGAGAGGAGCATTCAGCAGCTGGGAAAGGCTGCTGCAGGCTGCTGCCAGCCTGGCTGACCTATGCCCCTCCCAAACAGCACTGCTTCCCTCACAGCCAACGGATTCACAGTGATCCATCCCACATGTTGTCAGAGCTGGAAACCACATGGCTTATGTGTGACCATGGCTACTGTTCCCTGCCTCCCACTGCTCTCCTAAAAACTGAGACAAATCGCTTTGCTTCCAAGGTGGCAGAGGACAGGGGAGCTGAGTGCTGCCTGCCTACCTGGCAATGAAGATGCAGAGCAGATACACCTGATCGGGTCCTGCCAGGAGCATGACAACACTCAGAGCCAACTTCAGGAAGAAGAGTCCTCGCACCACAGCATAAACCCCACACCGGCGGCAGAGTGACAGGAAGTAGAGGTTGTTGAGATGGGGGGCAATATAGGAAACACCTGAGCAGAGACAAAACCACAGACAGCTTGCTAGAGTTTCACTTTCCGCCCTGCCCACAGGTCTGATACTGAGAGTGAACAGGCTGGCTGCTGCCAGCAGGACTCTAGGACACAATACAAAGCAGCACATACAGACGCTGCAGCAGATTTATTCCGTGACTCTGTGGCACAGCACATGCTTCCCTACAGGGGGAGGCCTTCTCCCATCAACCTCATAGGCAGGAAGGAAACAAAGACTTGCTCAGTATCACACAGGGCTATGACTCAGCCCTGGAACAGAAATGAGAGGGACACAACTACCTGGCCTGCACAGGGCAGCTCTAGGACCACTGCCCACATATCTGTGGCAGCCTGGAAATGGTCCATATGCTGTAGAGGGAAAGGGATTAAATTCAGGGCTGTGTTCCCTGCTGCATCCTGGGGACATTATCTGCAGCCTCTAATGCTCAGGGCAATACCTTTGTGAAGTCTGTCATCCCACACACCAGGCTTGCCATTACTAGAAAAGACCCCAATTTCCTTCTGTACTCAGGAAAGGCAACTCAGAGGTCCATGTAAGCATGTGGGTTGTGTGCATGTGTGAATCTTACAGTCCAGAGACCTGCATGTGAGCACACCTCTCTCTAGATGGAGGTTGGGAAAACCAAACACAAACTCAGGCCAGGTCTTACCTAACTCAACTGTTCCCTCCAGCCCCACCTGAAACTCACCAAGCAGGAAGGATCCAGTAGAGACAGAGATCTGGTCTGACAGCAGGTGCTCCAGGAACAGAGGGAAGAAGTTGCTGTTAAAATGGCAGTGAAAAACCTGTGAAAGCAGCATGCAGATGAGCTGGTCAGCAAGAACAGCAGTGAGAGAACAGAAGAAGCTAACAGCCCTCTGGGCTCTGTTGTCCTAGGAGCCCCGTGCCAAGGGACCATGCAGGATGGGCCTGGCGTACTTCAGTAGAGCAAGAGCTTGGCTGTGGAGTTTCTGGCACTGTCAGCTGAGACCGCAAAGCTGCAATGCCACCAGCCACTGTGTGCTCAGCATCAGTGCTGTTGCCGAGCTGCTGCACAGCACAGTGCCGCTGAGGCAGGCAGGGCCAGCAGGCGACAGTAGTGACCACGAGGCTTTGAGGGAGATGGTGGCATGACAGGAGGGAGGAGGCAGCTGGATGCTGGCATGGCAGGAGGAAGTGGGGGCAAGGCTTGAACACAAAGATGCAGACCAGCATCAAGAGCCTGCCAGAGGGGAACTGAGGAATCCCCAGGGAGCCATGACTGCAACATACAAAGCTGGGCAGGCTGCCGAAATTTGGTTGTAATCACTGAAGAGGATGAAGAACAGAAATGGCAAAGCCAGCTGGGAGGTATATCCAGCTGGACAGTGACGTGAGCTCCAGGAAAGCGGAAAGGGGAAGGAGACTATGCCGACAGCCACACCAGCAAAAAGCACTCTTGAACTCATACTGAAACAGCCAGGCCCTGTATTTCTGCACCCCAGATGGGCAGCACAGAGCTCAGCCAGCCCCCATAATCCAGCCTACACTGCAGAGAGAGGAAGGAGCACCCTACAGGTTGCTCAGGAAATATTCTGAGTCACAAGTACAGAGAGTGGCTACACAGCTGCTGAATCAGCCAGTATGTGCAGGAGGTTCCAAGAGCAAGTAGATGGTGGAAACATCTCTGCCCGTCCTGAGGAACTCACATACTGCTGAATCACCATGTCAAACAGCCAGAGCCAGCTCTCATCCTCTGAATCACAGCATCCTGCTGCTGTGCCTACCTGAATGAGGTTCATGCAGACAAACCAGAGGAAGTTGCGATGCCGGGAGAGCTGCTGGAGATACTCTGCCAGGGTGATCCTCTTCTCCTGGGGGACAGACAGCTTCTCAATGTACAGTCTAAAGGGAAAAGAGAGAAAAAAGCCACCATAAATCCCTCACACCAAACAGGACGGAGACCCCAGCTCTTCCTGCGTAGATGCAAAAATGTCTTTCCTCAGCTCTCAACCCAGCCTTTCCTCTTCCTGGACCAAATCAAAACAGTGGAGTCTACAATGATTGCTTATTGCTAGCAAGAACCACAGGCAACGTCTCACACCTGTCTTCAAAATTCATATTTCTGTCTATAAACATGTTCTCCTCTTGTCAGCCATTCCGCTACATACACGCTCCTCTGCCAAATCCTTGTGGTTAGCTCACCTGGCAGATGACCAGGATCTGCTGCTACTACAGCATAATACTGGCAGCTCTTAGCAAGAGATGTGAGACAGCCCAAGGAAAAGCAAGGAGCTGAACAGGGAGCATCAATTGCATTGTGGCCTACACAGCCCAGCCACTGTCAGGCAGTGAGCAACAAGGCAAGACATTCAATTGTCCAGCTCCACAAGGAATGGGCAGCAAGGTGGTCTCATGCTCAAGCAGGAATGCTTTCAAAAGCTGCTTCTGACATTCTGCCACTCACAGGCCTCACTGGGTGCTCTAGACATGAACTCATTTCATGTTCCAAACACTGGATGGCCATACACCAGGTCAGGGAACTGCCTCCAGTTTGGGCCAGGAGTGTCACAAAGTTTTGTTCTATTTTCAGAGGGCCTTCAGAGCCAGTGTGACAGAGCTGATCCTGGAAACTGTATCAACAGACAGGAACCATGGATGATTAGCAAAAGTTTGCTTCATCCTGGATCTTCCCACACATTCAGTTTGCTGCAGATCTATGCCAGGCCTTTGTCCCTGCTGAGAATTGGTCACACTTACTCTTTCAGGGTTGATTCCTGGTCCCATTTCACTTTCTCATCAGCCTGAAACCGCTGGCGAAGCAGCTGTGTGGACAAGGTAAAACCAATGATGGAGCAGAGGGCCAGCAGGACACAAAATATGCGAAAGGAAAAGAAGTCCTCCTTGTTCCACACTGCATAGGACATGAAGACAGAGAGGGAGCCTATGGCACTGAAGAGGGAGCAGTAGAAGTTCAGGCTTGTCCTGTCTTTTGCTGAAACAGCCAGGTCTGCGAGCAGGGCGTTGTGATGGAGGTCGACCATGGTAAGAAAGCTGTCGTACATGCAAAGGCAAAGCAGGAACTGCAATCCAGGATGAGCCCAGGCAACCCAGAAAGCCAGGAAAGAAATGGCAAAGAGGGGGCCATTGTGGCTTAGCGCTTTGAGCCTTTTCAGAACTACTTCAGGGGAGGAAATCTCTGCTCCTGGCCTGCAACACAAGGAAAAAAAATATTTCATATACCTGGACAAAACCCTGCATGACCATGTATTCTTCCTCACTCCAGAAGTCACGGAAGTGGCACAGATACAAATACAGCTTTTGCTCATGTAATAAGCACCCACATCAGATACCTTCTCAGCTAATATGTGAATATGCTGAAAACATGGGTTTAAGAAGGACAAAAAGTATGAAGAAAGGGGATTTTTCTTCTTCAGAGCAAGTCTCTTCCTGACTGTGCGGTACTGTGCACAATGAAAATGATTTCAATGGGTTTTTATTAGTTACAGGAAGCCACACCATGATTTTCATAAAATCTTGACGTAAATAAATGAGAAATGCTAATGTCCAACAATGCAGAGCTGTCTCTTCTCAGGTCCCATCCCAGAGAGTTTGGGAGCAACTGGTCTGAGACATTCCATGTGGAAATACCTGTCCTTTTCCTCCTTGTGCCTCCCAAACCATGTACAGACACTCTCCAATACCCCACTAAGAGGCTTGCTCATATAGCAGGGGCTTGAGATGTCAGATGATCATATTACAGATTCTGCACCATTTGTGATTGTTGAGGGCCAGGGTCACATTCACCCAACAGGTGCACGACTTCCTCTATACAGCCAGATACTGAAAAAACATTCATGAGCACTGAACTTCAAAGATTCCATGAAAAGGAGGTATTTAAGAGTGCCATGCCCCAGAAACCATTCCTACACTGTCACTTTAAAGCTGCCAATTTCACATCATCTTCCCCAGAGAATAAATAACTTCCCAGCCTCTGCTAGAAGAGGAATTTCACTTACTGCTGTGTGCTAAGGAACACTCGGTCACTCAGCCAGCCAAACAGAGGGTCATTGAGGCTGTTCCAGATCAGAAACACTGTCTAGGAAATAAAAGAGGACAATGAAACACAGGACAGCTCCCACAAAGACTCCGTTCTGTCACTGAAGCAAGAAGTGCTGAGCTGACACAGCGAGACACCAGCAGGAACTGTCCCAGCACACCTTCCCTGTACAATTTGTACAGCTGTTCCGTCTGGAACAAGTGGCAGTGAGGCCAGTGGTGTTCCCTGCTTGTGAAACACTCAAATGTCTCCAGAGGAAAGGCAATCTTAGAACAAACACTCTGGGTTTTCTATCCCAGCTTGTTCTATCTTTACATAAGTAAGAAAAACTGGAAAGCCCAAGTTAGCAATTAGAAGGCTCCCTTACTCCCTCTCCAAAGGGGAACACTGCTGTTACAAACAACACTTTTCACACCTCTAGCAAGGAACAGTCTTAGTGTCAATATTTCTTACTTAAGAGAGCAGAAACTTAAGGAAAAGACTAACCTCTCCTATCCAAAAGGATAGTTTATCAATCTTGTAAACAGAGACAAAGGTGTCCACGTAGTACAGGAGGAAAACGTTGTGCAAAATGGAAACAAACAGCGACAGGGACCCGTAGATCACTGCAGTGGGCAAATGGAAGAGACAAGCCAGCAGTCGCAACCCCATGTTGGTGCAGTCAGTGCTCAGCTCCCTCGATCACCTCCATTTCAGGTGAGATGTCTTCTCACAACACCTGCTACATCTCTGTCGGGGCCAATCCATCGTTTCTCCTGCAGGAGGAAAAATAAATATGTAAAACTAAACAAAATGAAACCAGGTTCGATTTCTTAAATAAAAGCTGAATTAACAGGTAAATCTTTGTCTGCAGAGATCAGAATTCATATGCTTTGAGGAGCTGTTCAAAAGTGGATTGGAGGGGATTTGAGAGACTAGAAGCTGTCTGATGCACGAAAGCTGTTTCACTAAGCTGAGGCCCGGCTGCTGCTCCCGGGGGTGTGTCCTATCCTTTACCCTGTAATGCTCTTTGTTACCCAGTAGCCGAGTAGTCCAGCTCTTTCAAGGCAAGGTCTCGGGAGGAATCAAGCTCGACAGCTGCAAACAACAAAACAGCCTTCAGAAAACACACCTACTCACTGATGTTTTCAGGCATCAGTGTGAATTTTTAGCCAAATAAAAATGACAACAACCATGATGCAACCTGACACGTGCATGCTGCTTTCCTCAGGCAGACACGGCTGACTGCACCTGGGCTGGCTCAGACAGGAGTTATTTAAGGCAGCGCTGCTGCTTTGTGGCATGAAGAGACACGACCAGAACATGTTGGTAGGCACCAGACACGCTGTCATCACATGATAAAGGCCACCAGAAGTGCCTTAGCAGCTCTCCAGCTCATCTTGGAGTAGCCCAGATTTTAGGATCAGAGTCTGAAATAAAGATGCTTTGGCTGGACAGCAATACATATATATAGAAATAAAAGAAGTGGACACAGCAGCCTTAGACCAGAAGAAGTTGCTGTATGTTCAAACCAGCACTTCTCTTGTGCTTTTTAGGCTGAGCCCCTTCTCATACTCAAGTTGCTACAGACCAAAGGCAAAACACAAGGCCCCTCTTCAGAGGCACTTATGTGAGATGTTACGGGTTCTTATATCAGTGCGAGTCAGCTTTTCCAGCCCATGCTGTCAGAAGGCCTGTTCACAGCACATACATGAAGGGTGACAACAAGGTCCTGTTCTTGACACTGTCAAAAGTGAGATAAGGGGCTGGGCATCACTCCCATTTCAGCCCTCCAGGGTCTGCACTTGCACAACTCAGACACTTCGTGGAGACTGCAATGCAAGATTAGAGGGAGCACATACAAAATGGGAAACTACACACCAAGCCAGGCTTGTTGGGCTTGTAACACCAGCTGCGGCAAGTCCAAGCAGAAAATCAAGTGAAAGAATAAATGTCTGGATATGAAACCTGATGAAACAAGATGCCAGTCTCGTTCAGTATTTCCTTGAAGCCATGAGTCTGACCACTTCTAAGCAAGATTAGAAAAGCAAAAATAACCATCTGCTCTGCTTAGGCCAAGGAATTCCTCATAACTAGTTCAGAAAGAACAGGAACAACAATTGTTCCAATCAATTACATCACCAGTTTGAAAATACATGGTGGCTTCAACTCCCAGCCAAAGCACTAAACCTCAACTGGATCCAACTGCAGAGCCCTTGTGGAGCTAAGCCACCATTCTGCATCCCAGCTATGCCAAAACCCATGGCTAGATAAAAAGAAGACACTGCTTGGAGGGGAACTCAGCCAGACAATGAACTTTAATAGGTGTAATTAAAGACAGGCAAGCCTCAAGGGGAAATTGCATTTTGTACGGTCAAGAAATGAAAAGGAATCATGGTACCTAAATACGTGTAAAAGTTAAGAAGGGAGAGCTGAGCCAACTGTCCCACTGTAAGTGCTGTCTTTCACCAAGAGCCTTCTGTGGAGGACTGCCTCAAGGGCAGATGAAGGCATCAGAGTGCTGAGCTTCCTTATGAATGGGATAGAGAACAAGGGAATAGCACCATTTCACGCCACGTGAAATCTTAGTGTATCCAGACCTTGACCACTGTGTGCACATCCAACCTCACTACAAACTCCCTGCAACATGGAGATGAGGGAGAACGAAGTAGAGCAACTAAGACACCCAAAAGACTGAGGCAGCTGCCCATTGAGGAAAGACTAAACAGATGGGGCTCTTCAGAGAAGAAAGGCTGCAGGGAGACATGGCAGAGGTTTACACTCCCATGTGCAGGGACTAAGGTGAATGTGGAACTGTAAGGACACAAGACCTGTGAGCACTCACTTCAACTAGTAGGCAATCAGTTTAAAGTGCATGAAAATACTTCCTTATCTGGCAGGAAGCAAACACCTGCCATTTGCTGCCAAAGGTTACAGGGGTGGGCAACAGGTTCAAAGGGTTAGACAAACCCATGGAAAAAAAGCTGTATACAAACAACTACTAAAGGGAGCAGGCAGGGGAATTCTCTTCAGCAACTCTGATCCGAGGGCTGCGCAGGTTGGGGGCGGACAAGGGAAAGGCCACAGACGGTGGCCAGGCTCATGTGCTCTCCCCCTAAAGAGCATCTCCTGCTGCTACCCTGGGAATATGGGAAGAGACAGACTGACAGTGCAACCCTCAAGGGCAATTCTTAACCTGGACTTGTCTTTGTTACCCAAAGCCTGTTTAAAGCAGAGCCTGCTCAGGGCTTGGTCCTTAGTGTTGCACTTCACACTGTCCCCATCTCAACTTCACTGAGCACGTTACACAAACCACAGTGGCCAAAGTTCCAGAGACATATATTCTACCGTGCTGTTCAAAGAGGGTGAAGTTATACTTCCTTTCCTTCTTCTCCCTAGTCACTCCTTTACAGGTGTGTAACCCTTCCATCCAGCTGATAATTGTGATTTCACTTCCAAATAGTTATTATGTCATTTTATAGATAGTTTTCTCTCCCCATGTGCAAATGGGCAGTTAAAAAGAAACAAATCTACACCCAAAGCACTGCATTATTTAAGCTTGCCACATTGGCATTTTCATAACTTTTTCCCTGGGATGGAGAATTAGTCATGGAGTACATCAGAACTTTTCAGCATGAGGCTGTAAGTAGTAATGGGAAAATGAGCTGCAGGAGGGAATAGCTATTCATTCATGCTGAACTTCTAACACACAGTCATAAAGCAAGAAGCTCATAAATTAGAAAGAAACCAGCCTTTATCTGAGGAACTTCCGCCTCTGCATTTGACATCTGGCTCCTGCCAGTGACGTCTGCAGATCTTATCTTCCTGAGAAGGATGTTTGAATACTGGCTACCAGGAAAGCACTGCTTTTGTTTGAGAGTGCTGGCAGCGCCTGGAAACACACCACAGCTCCGGGCTCGCACATCTGCTCTAAGGTCCCAGCCAGCTCACAGCTGGATTCACAAATCCTTGTGTCCCACGGCAATTCGGCAATGCTTTGGCCTTTCAAGGCTGAGCAGAAATCACTTGTACTGAGCCAGGAGCAGAGCCATAGATGTGAATCTTGGCCCAAGTCAGCCTTTTAAGCATGGCCAGACAATTCCTATGTGCTGAAATTGCCACTCAGGGACCTAAAATAGTCATCTGCAGCCCTGACCGCAGTAACAGGATGACTCTCACATTCATTCTACAGTGTGTGGGTAATGCAGGCTGGAACATCCCAAATAATACTTCAAGTTATGTCTATGCTTGCTCCAGCTGTCACTACACTGCTTCTGCTGCACATCCTGGATTTTGGGTGTTTTACTAGCCAAATACACCAGCTCGGTGTTTCTGCAACTGCCACACAATAAATCCACCCACCAGCTGGAAGAGCCACCTGACAGGGGACACTATTTCAAGACATTTGTCATGGCCAGACAGGGCAGGGCTGCTGGCAGTCCAGCCTCATTCCCAGGGAATCTGTGCTGGAGCAACACCTGTGAAAGAGCCAATGTCTTGTGACCTGTCCTAGCAAAGTGCCCAGTACTGGGCACATTAATTCCTCCTAGACCCTTTAAGTGACATTCTCAGCCAGAGGAAACAGTCATGGGTGTCTTCATCTGGTCAGGCTTAGCCCCCAGAGATGAGTCTGTTTTGTAAGCACAGGCCAGGTTCTGCACATTCCTTCTTCAGGAGATCTCCAAGACACAAAACACCTCAGAAGGTCCTCACCCCATAAAGCTACTTGGATTCTGGGAGGAAGACAGGAAATCCCTTCACAGAGCTCCTTCACTGGAACTGAACAAAATAAACCTTTCAAAATCCTATTCCTATCCCAGGAAAGCTCCTTCCTAGACAGACACTACACAAAATTTAGGCTCTTCTGACCAAACTTTGATCCTATGCATCCTTTTAGAGGTGAATATAGCTTCAAAGCTCTGTTTCTCCACTGTACTACTTCTGAAATCCTAAGTCCATGTTTCCTTAGATAACCCACTTAATAAGAGGGAGTCCTCAGGGAACACCAAATACAGTCCTGTACGAAACATGAAGGCATTCCCTAACAGCAGACTCCCAGCTGCCTGGTATCAGAAGGGTGAAGCAACGAAGCCTTTGAAACTCTGACACCACCTGCATCAGGCACAGAAACATACCCGGAAGAGACTATGAGGGCATTTCCCAGTACTGTTTACCAATTCAACAATCACTGATCATTATGTATCATAAGGATTAGTTACACCCTTCTTGTTACAGGCAATCATGTGCTTCCATCACTCCCGCTGAGTTCATACACCTAACCACAACAATTAACATCTTGAACCAGCTGGTAGTTCCTGCGGAGCTGTGTTCCAGCAGAGCAATCTCGTTCAGTCAGACCTCACTCCTTAACAAGAACACAAGGTTTGTTAATAGGAGTAACTGGGACAGTCTCATAGCCTTGGAACTTGCCAAGGCTTTTAACTTAACAACACGTGGCATCTCGTGTCTAAACAATTCATTACTTTACAGTGTAAGGGAAGTGTGTTAGATGCATTTTAAAAAACGGTTCCCCATCATTTGCTGTCAATGTAAGCTCTAGTCCTGTAGTGAGCCTCACAGCACCAGCATAGGAACCATTGGCCGGTAACTCTGGACTCAAATTACAAATCTGGAAGTAAATACGAAACCCTCGTTGAAAACAACCTCCAAGAGCAGGGTTACAGAGGCTACAAGAGGGGATTATTGCACAGATACTGCCTCTTCTTTGTTAAGAGTTGATAGGAAGCACCAGCCGAGAAGCATTTTTTACCACTGCCAAGTGCAGCCACCAGGAGGTCCCACTACAGGTCTCCCTCTTCCCTCCTGTGCGAAACTCCCACGGCCACAGTCCCCCCACGATGCCCCAGCTGCAGCCCAACACCGCTGGCCAAAGGGCTGGGAGAACCGGAGCTGCCGAGGCCACCGGGGCTCTCCGGGGATGTCGGGCTGAAAAGCACACCCGCGGCTGCTGCTGGCCCATGGCAGGGACAGGAGCGGGGGCAGCCAGGCAGTGCCTGTGGAGTGCGGGGATGCTGGGACTGTGAACACGCCAGTGCCCCATGCACTGGGTGTCCCACACTGAGCACAGGCTGGCAGCCCCGGGAGGACAAGGGTGGGTGGGT
>WEKX01011102.1:172429-190635 GCA_013390025.1 Pitta sordida
GTGGGCAGGGGCACCGCCACCCTTGCACGGCGGGCTCTCCCGCAGAGCCCACGGCAGTGGGTTGTGCTGCCAGACGAGGGGAAGGCGTGACTGGGACACCAGAGCCCCACTCCACACTCCAGGGCTCCCTCTCCTCGCCGGGACCCCAAACCCGACCGGCTCCAGAGCGGCTGAGACCCGCCGCCCACGGGCACTGACAGCAGCGAGCGAGGGAGGGCGCGCACCCCCCGGGACAAAGTGGGACCGTCCGGAGTAACGGAGGGGAAGGAACAATCCAGAGCCCTACCACTGCAAGGAAGGGGAACCCTCCCACCTCTTACAGGCGGCCGCACTGGGGGGAGGGCAGTGTCTCCCCCATCCCACCCAAACTGCCTGAGTGGAGGGAGGAGATTTCCCACCCCACCCCGGTGCAAGCGGGGAGACAAACCGAGGCCGGCGATGAGGCGGGAGAGCCGCCCACCCCCTCGGCACCTCCTACCTGCGTCCGGTACCGGCGCTCCGCCGCCGCTCCGACACCGCCCGGCGCGGCCGCGCATGCGCATCTTCAGCCAGGCCCCGCCCCGCGGCCATCTTGCGTCCTGGCAAGTGAAGCGCCCTCCGAGCCGCCGTAGCGTGTGAGGTCACCCGGGTCCCTCATTTGCATAGCCCCGCCCCCAGCCGGGGAGCCTCTATGGTCCGCCCGGCTGTCGCCATGGAAACGGAGCCGGGCCGGGGGACTCCGGCCCTTGTAGTCACGGAGCCGTTCAATTGTGGAGTCATCGGGGCTGGGAGAGACCTTTGAGCTCACCCGGTTCAACTGTCAGCCCAGCGCCACCACTGTTACCACTAAAGCATATTATCCATTTAGATGCCTCCTGAACGCCTGTGGGGATGGTGATTTCACCCCCTCCCTGGGCAGCCTGTTCTAATGTCTGACCGCCCCAAACACCGCCAAAAAATTTTATTGATCTCTAATCTGGATTTGCCCTGTCTAAAGGCCACTTCTTCTGGTCCTCTCACTGCAGGTGCAGCAGAGACCGGCCCCCACCTCACTACACCCACCGCACCCTCCTTTCGGGTGGCTGTGGGGACTGACGAGGTGTCCCTTGAGCCTCCCTTTCTGCAGCCCCCAAAGAGCCTGTGCCAAAGCTGCGAAAATGGCACAGCGGAAACAGAACAATATACACGGCTGCCTGAGGGCAGACAGCCCTCCCTGAGATCCATCATAGCTCTTGCCTCTGGTTTTGGTCACCAGCTACTTGCATTTCTCTCACGGGATTAATGTCACAGAATCACAGAATCAGTAAGGTTGGAAAAGACCACAGAGATCATCAAGTCCAACCTATCACCTGTTACCTAATCNATCCATGTACATTAATCCTCTGTATTTCAGAACATAGGAACCGCTGTTGTCCTTTATTATTTAAGATATGTCTGTGTGCTGTTCTCTCGAAGAAGCAACTCCTGTATTTAGCATAAATATGTACCCACCTTCTGCCTCCCACTGCAACAGTTGCTCCCATCCAACTATTGTCAAATTTCAGCTGGGAGAATTGAGGCAAAAGCCAATTGCTATGTACAGAAAGGTATTATTGCATCCTATTGCCTTCCAATGTTTTTGCACATTAGACTTACTAGCAGGTCTCTAGAGGTAATTTTTATAAATTCATAGACGCCAGGCAACAAATTGCAATCAACAGGGTTTGTAATTAAAGAGTGATCTGTAGCTGTTTAGCTTCAGCTATTGAGATCATCTGCAGCAGAGCAAGGCATAAGGTATTAATCAAAGAACCATTTAGTTTGGAACACACCTCTTAAGATCATGGAGCCACTAAGCATCCTGAAGGAGCGTGCACTGCTGCTGCTGTTGTGCTGATGAGCTGACCTTGAAGACGAAGGCACCTTTTTACAGCTCCTGTGGAGATTACTATCTGCAAAGGCCTGGGACAGTGCAGGTGCTTACAATAAGGTAGTGCTGATGGGAGCCATTGATATGGCTTCTTACTTGATTACAACCTACTAGATGAGCAGTGAGTACAAATACCAGCTGCCCTGTGGTTGTGAGTGAGCAAAAAGCTTGGGGGCAAAGGAAAAAACTTATTTCTAAGTACTCAGTGGTGGGCTCTATTCTGTTGTTTAGTCTGTTAGCTTTTTGGGTATTACTGATAGTGTTTTGCTGACTTGAGAAATAATCTGAAATCCTGGTAAGTGCTTTTGAGTTTTTTCCATGCTGGCTTTATATGCTCATTTTAGCTCTTTCTTGACCTGTGTCCTCTTTCCTTGGTTCCTGTCTGAGCATGTAATGTAATTGCTGAAGGAATGGGCCCCCGTCATGCTTTTTTTAATTTTTTTTTTTTTGTGCAAGGGCATGTTCAGGCAGGTATTGTAGTCCTGGTTACCCCAGGAAAACTTCCCCAAGGTGTGATGTGGTATCTCAGTGCATCTCCTGGTTCTGTATGTGTCCTTAAGGCACGTCAGTGGAAAGAAATTGTAGAAAGCGAGCTGCCCTCTTAAGGTCAGGTTGGTTATTGGTCCTTGGTTAAGTGAAGGCATCGTCCTGTTTTTTCTCAGGATCTGTGTGCCCACACACTTGAAAAATGTCAGTCTTTGTGTTCTGCACTTATGAATAAAGACTGGTCTGTGGTGCAATGGTTTTTCCAGTGATGCTGGCAAAACAATACCAGTGCAAGCTTAAATATCTGTAGTAGCAGTGTACAACTGAGGTGTTTTGCACTTTCTTTGGCTTTTTGAAATACAAACACTCGAATTCCTCTGGAGGTGGTGCCTCTTTCACCCTGGCACATCTGCTGTTCCATCAGGTGGATGCAAGCCTACATATAGTAGTATAACTCAGCTGGGGTATTGATTCATGCCAGTGCTCTATTCTGTACCTTTCCTACCACCACCTGCCTGTGAAAGATACTAACGTAAATTGATATTATTGTGTGATGATAGGCTTTAAACACTTTAGTTTGATAAAAAATGACACAGAAAGGCCTCTTAGAGTGATTGTGTTCTTGAAAACACATGATTTGTCTTTTGATTCCCGTTAAAAAATCAGTGTTGTTTGTGAGCGATGTTGTGTATTGTCTAAAGACTCTAACAGAAGGTAGTTGGATTTTTTTACAAAGTTATTACAGAGCTATAGATCAGCAGATGCTGCAGCTCTCCGCCTTGGGGGATGCAATATGAGTAGTAATCCCATGGGTTATTCTGGCTTTGATGTTTGAACTTGCATTAGAAATATAGTGTGTGTTGCTGTTGTAACAGAAGATGTTTTTATACACTAAAAGGTTATGTTGTAATACAACCCTGAAGTCTCCATAATCTGTTTCCTGCCCTGTTCCACTGTTTGGGATGATGATCCTGTGGAAAGATCTAGTAAAAATTGATAAGATTATGCGTTCTGCCCTTCTAAACATCTGTTCTAATTGCAGGATACATGGGAATGGGATCCAGGTGTATTTTAAACATAATATGTAGTTAAAATGCAAATGCTTTGCTGTTACATTGGTGTGTGTCAACAGGAGAACCCCACTGTGGGCACAAAGTCCCTCTAGAGAACCAGGGTGTAAAACCAGCTAAGGCCTTTGCAGGGCATCAGGAGACTCTCCCAAGAACGCTTCAAGGACAAAGACTTGTAATCAAGCAGCTGAGAGAGCAGGATGCTATGAAAGCCCAAAGCTGCAGTGCAAACTGTCTGTGTGTGAGATAAGAAAGCGCTGGGAGGTAACTGGGGCTACGGGTGTCTGAAGCAGCTTTTGCAGGGTAGAACCTTGCAAGGCCACCTGCACCATATCAGTAATACCATGTAAGGCTGAGATTACCTAGGTAACGATATCAAAGTGTCTGACTTAATTATGGACGTAGCAAAACTGAAACCAATGAGGAACAAATAATAATTAGGGGTGGACTTTCTGTTTGGGAGGAGACTGGCGTAAGGGAGGCATGAGTGCATGAGAAAGTGGATCCTGAAATAAGAGAATAAGGTATAAAATGAGACAAAGTTGGGAAAAGCAGTCTGCACTCCTGCAGCCAATCTATGGCTGATAGTCAAGCCTGAGGACCTGAGCACACTGGTGTGCTGGAGTGATGCTCCTTCAACAACCTGCTGGACTCTCCATCAGGTCTATGCTGGAAAGACTTGGGGGAGGGCAGAACAAAGGGGGCTGAATGGTGTGGGAGGGAATGGTGACACCTGTAGTTCAATAGCATTGTGTGTGGCTCCTAGGACTTGATTAGTAGCTTCAGAGCTGTGTGCCAAGTGATGTGTATAAATAACCATGAGCTACTGGTGGTGTGTTAATGAGGTTATTGATCATTCAGTTGACTTATTGTTGTGATTGATTGAGAAAAGTTAGTTTGCTGAGTCTTTTGTCTCAAGACTGCAATCTGAAGGGGAACAGCTGGGCAGAAGTGACATCTGGGGCTTGACCATTTCTAATTTGGAAGGTTGTGATAATTGAGATCTCTTCTTTGAAGAAGAATGTGGATGGAGATGATGGATATGAGGCGAACTCTTGAGTGAGAGGAGGAGCAGATATGTTTGTGCAGGTTGTGTTTGAACATGAAGCATCTCATTAGGATTGAACAGTATGAAGTGCAAACATGATTGATGAAAAAGAACAGTGTCCAGATACAGAGCAGTGTCTGGAAAAGACTTTAGATGAGTTAAAAATGTGATAGTTTTTGGTAGTAGGGTTAACTGGGGATCCTGAGACATGGAGCAAAGACTTGACCCTCAGGTGAGGAAGACCTCTGATACAAAGAAGTGTCTCCAGTGGTTCCTGGGAAGATAAGTGATGGTGGTAGTTTATTAACACGGAAGTTAAGCTGTGCTGCAAGGAGGACATTTTAGAAAAAGAGAAAGCTTGTAGTGTGTCCAAAATATAGCGTTTGGTGTAGCAGACACACCGACCCAGTGAGAGGTTGAAGGGATGACAGTGTTGGGATCACCCTGGCAGCAGGCAGGGGTAGTTTGCAGGGCCTTGCCTGCTGATGCAGTCACGCTGTGGTAACACTCACCATGTTTTATTCTTAGAAGTGCAGCTGTTCTAGAGTTGCTGTCTTATTCAGCAGCTGCAGTCAAAGTAGGAGGTGGCTGCTCCAGACCTCTGGGTCACCAGCAAATTGCATTTTAACTGGTGTTTGAGCAGAGTTATGTAGGGGGGGTGACTTTTAGATCACTGGAGTCAAGTAAAGACTTGCTTTGTGTTGACTAGGGTTTTCTCTGGTGTTTTGATCTCATACGGAGTCTGGGCTTTGCACAAACCTCAGCAGCAAATGCCAGACCCACACTAGACTTGAATGCTTTCTGGGAATGTTGCTTTGAATAGCTGAAACAGATCTACTCCCTCTTCCAACGGCCTGTATAAGGGATGACTGATTGCAATATGCATTAGCCGCTCTTTCCACAGCTACCAGTGCCAGCTGAAACTCTTTATGGTGCACTAATAAGAGCAAGATGAGACTGGTGTCTTCTGGCTTTAGTAGTTGAGAAGTTAAATCCACTCTCTTGGGTGAATTGAAGGGCTTGTTCATGAAGTTTTGGTATCAGCTGTGCTTGTGGTATCTTTTCAGTTGGCTTGGGCAGCTGTAAGAATTTGGACAGTGAAGAAATTTCTGGTGAAAAGGACCTTGGTATGTGGGGAAGCAGGTCCAATGGCCCAGCATTGCTGGGGGAGTTCCTGAGACCAGGTCAGTGGTGAAGGCTCCTTGCAGGCAAAGGATGCTTCTTCTGGTGGCAGAGGAAGTAGGGGGGCCCTGCAGCCATCTCCATCCATCTGCTGCCCTATGCTGCTGCTTTCTTTGATCCAACCAAAATAACTTTAGTACTTACCTTTAGTGATAACATACAAAAAACTGTCTGATTGGTGGGCTTCTCCTGTTTCTACTGATCTCTCTCAAACCCTTTCTACCTTATAGCTTTACTGCTCTCTGTGGAGTCATTAAGTTTCATTCAAAATACTTGCTCTTGCTTGCCTAGCCCTTTTCTTTCTTGTGGGCTGTGTTCAGGCTGCTTTCAGTATCTGTTACCTTCCTCTACATGTTACTGCTCAACAGCAGAAGGGAGTGTTACAGAGAGCCTCACCTCTTTCTGGAGAAGCAGAGACTGGGTGTTCTGCCACACCAAAGTCTCCATCCTGAAACATCCCAGAGGATCAGTGTAATAGTGTGTAGTACCAGTGCAGCTCCGGGTAGGCAATGCCAGTTCTGCCTGCAGGAAGTAGGCGTTAGTTGTGTGCTGTGGCTTTACAGGAATTAGTTGCACGCAGAAACCTGTGACTGTGTTGGCACTTGGGGCTCAAGTCTGAAGAGAAGAGCACTTCCTGAGCTGTTCTGCTGTGCATGGGAGCTGACAGGCTGTTGCCCTCATACAGGATGTGTTCTGGGATGGAGAGGCCACGAGGATGCAGGAGTGGGGCAAAAATGGCCCCACTTCATCTCAGCCCACCACACTGCATCTATCTCCCTCTCTAGATACGAGAGCCCATCTCTTCCAGAAAATCAAACCCGCCCTCATGTTGTGGTGGGCTTTGCCTGGCAAAGGGGAGGCCAATTCTCTGTAGCCCTGGGTTGTCCTTCTGCTGGCACCTTGTAATAGGCATGATGTAGTAACCTTTTGTGGAAGTATTTAATACTCCTTGCTGGGAGTGTATGTTTGCTGGGACATTGTGGGTTTGCTTTTCTCCTGAAGAGCACAGAAAAATGTGTGGTGCCCCACCTTTGTGGAGTGGGATCCTGTGTGTGCAAAATCTAAACTTTTCCACAATTAAGCAGCACTAGCATGGAAATATTCTCCTCTAGATAAAAATTAAGGCCTGAAAATACCCAGCTTGTAACAAGCTATTGCACTTTCCTTGAATTCTTGTGCTGCTGCCAGGCACGTCTGCGTAAGAGAAAACATCTCCTTTAGGAAGGCAGCCAAGTGCCTCTGTCCTAAGGATCGGGACTGGTGGTGAAGGATCAAAGCAACTGTGTGGTGCTGTGTGGCTTTTTGTGCTGCCCTCACACCTCCCCAAAGCCAAGGTGGGAGTCTTCAGGATGAGTTTTTCTTAAAAGACTTCAAATTAAGCATGATCTTATGCTGGCAATAAAGATGTGGAAGTGACAAGGAAAAATAAGGAACTGCTTTGTTAGGATCTTCTTTCACACACCCTCCAGCTACCAGGATCCTGGATAAGCTCTGACACCAAAGATATGGAAAACAGACCTTGGCTTGACAAGAACATTCAGTTTTAACCTCTCAGTTTAAGCAGCCCTTCAAGTTTTACCTTTTTTTTGCCAAGGCAGGCCTTTGCCAAAGCTCTGTCAGATGGCAACAATTTTGCAGACTGCTCAAAATGAGGTGACTAACTGGAAATAACTCATGACTTCTTCATCCTCGTGGTTGGGGGAAATTCGTGCTTTTGTAGTACTCATCATTGCACCCTTGGGAGTTGCTACAGAGCTGTGCCAGGAGATCTGTGGTTTTGCAGGGTTGGGAGAGCAAGAGGGCAGGAAGAAAGCTAGAAAGAAGTCTGAAAGCTTGGGTACTGGAACAGTGTGAGGGGAAAAAAGGGTAACTTAAGGGGATCCTCATTTGAGAGCTGATCACAGGGAAATGGAATGAGGCAAGAATAGTCTTAGTTGAGAGTTACAGTAAATTAGAATGGCCACGCTGTCTCCTGTGGGCCAAATGTCTCTACAGATGTGTTGACTTGCCTCATGCTCCCTCGGGAAGCACCCAAATCCATTCAAGCTGCCAGCCTGACTTGGTGACCCTGCTAAATCTGGCTGCTGCTTTAGGTGGACAGAAGACCTGGGAACATTCTTTGAACTGTTTGTCTTGGTGGCACCAGTCTCTTCAGACATGGGATACTTGTGTGAAGTTTCACCTGTTGGATACTGTGGCACATCTTGTATGTTGTTCTGTGCCCACGCTACAGTCAGGCTCACTTGGCACATTCTCTAGGAGAAAGATTGTCATGGACTCCAATATCTACACTCTTCTCTGTTTTCTGCAACTACCAGTGTTTTTTTGTATTTCAAAAATACCTAAACAGAAAGCTCCCCAAATTCAAAGCTAGCTTGGGTGACAGTAAAGCTCCAATGCCCTGAGAATGTCCAAAACCCCTACGTGCTTCTATGTTGCCTAGAGATTGTTTCTGCTGCTTTAGATAACAGGAAAACCCTGTCAACCTTGAGCATTTTTATATTCACTATTGGTGGATCCATTACCTGTAGTAACTAAGTAGGAGAATGGTGAAACAAAAGCTTTTCTGTACTTTGAGCTATCAAATGTCCTCTCTGGTCTTGTATTGCAAACGCTGCTTGGTTGCTCCATAGCAACTCCGTGTGGGGCAGCTGGCACTGAAGCACACTTTACTTGGCAGATCCTCTTTGAGAGCTGTGGTGTCAGTCTCCTTGACTTGCACCAAGTTGTGTGAGGAGGCAAAGGCACTGCCATGTGGCTGGGCAGTATGTAAGGGAGTTTCTGGAGTCAACTCTGGCAAGCCTGGGAATAGTCTGCAGTATCATGCTCTCACCAAGCAGAGATGACAATCTCATTTCAGTTGTCTGTGACCTTCTTTGGAGTTGTTTTTTTTTTGGTTTTTTGGGGGTTTTTTGTGCTTGGTGTCTCATTCAGTTTGAGTGGGGTTGAACTCTTTTTTTCAGCAAGGTCTAAGCTGCTGGAAAGGTTTAAAAGGAGAGGCTGCCATGGCTTTGTGGCGCGGCCTTTCTTGTTTGTTTGGTCCCTTGTCGCTCTTTGCTCCCAAGCACTGTTCCCAGTGCCCTAATATTCAATTTAAATCCACTTTCTATCAGCTAAAGCTATTCCTCCTTGTTCTATCGCTGCTTACCCTGGTCAGAAGTACCTCTCTAGTTTACTTGTAGAAAGTACCCTTAGGTACTGGAAGATGCTTTAAGGTCTCTTCAAGAAGAAAAATGGGCAAAGAAACTTGGAGCCTTTCCTCAAGTGGTACCACTGGGTAATGTAGGTGTTTGGATTTGGTTTTCTTAAGCATCTGGCTTTTGATGCCTTCCAGCCTGACAAAATATCATCCTCCTGGCAAACCCTGTTTTTCCTGAAGCTCTGCTCTCACTTTCCAGTGAGTATGGGACAGGATCAGGCAGGCTGGTGCTGGTGCTCTCTCCTCTCCTGTACACGAGTTTGTCACACTCTTCTGCAGAGTCTAGCAGGGCTTTGCTCCAGCTATGGTCTCCTAAATCGTATCTCTGGAAGCTAAAGCAGCCTGAAGGTCAGTATGAACAACAGGCACTTGTGTAAAGGTGGGCTAAACCATGTTGTCAGCCCCTGGGAGCACCAGGCTGCAGGTCTGGAGGGGCAGGGCAGGAGCATTGTGCCTCCTGCATACCAAAACCTTGTTGCAACACACCTGAGGATTCAGAGCAGTCTGTGCCCTCCAAGCCAGGAGCTGGGGTTTGGTGCCCTGTGCTTGTGCAGGTAAGTGTATGGTGCTGGGGCACAGAGGGAGACCTTTGCCTGTGGGATGGGGTGGGTAGGCAGGGCCAGGCAGCTGTGCAGTGGAGTCTGGCAGAGGCAGTGCCTGCCTGAGACCTGTCCACCCAGACAAGGCTTGCCTTGATCGGGTTGTAAACTTCCTCTGGGGCTGTGAAGGCTGGTCTAACTTGTGTGGGCTGTCAATGCCCCTTCATCTAGGGTGATATGCTTGGAGGGAAGTGTCTTCACTTCTGTGGTATGGCATAGTGGCAATGCTGACCTGGAGTGCTCCCAGCCCTTCTTAGCCCTCATCTCATTTCTCACCCCTACCTCTTCAGTTTGCTTCCTCTTGTGGGTCATCCTACCTGGCTGAGCCACCAACTTATTCACCTTATGTTTTTCTGGCGCAAAATCAAAGCGAAATGTAGTAGCTGTGTTCAGGCTGCCTTGGGGAGGCTTGAGCTAATGCTGATTATGAACCTCTAGGGTCAGGAGCAACTTGTGCTTGTTAAAAAAAATCTCCATTGTGCACCACCCACCATTGCTTGTGTCAGGCAACTCCTAAGGGTTGGCTGCATTTCTTGTGAGGCTGGAGGAAAGCAACACACTGAGGGGTGAGTTTCATCTTCCCTTCTTGGTCAACACCTGTGAGAAAGAACTCTAGTTAAGGCTGAAGCAAAAACAGCCTACAGGATCTGAATTCCATGGGAAAAAAAATACCCAACTTGCCTGACTTAAGTTCTGTGCCTGGTCTTTTCCTGTCTCTGGTAGCAAACTTAAAAAAATCCAAAACAACAAGCTCGGGCTATATACAGCTTCCTTTCCTGCCCTTGGGGAGAGGATAATGAGTCATGGGAGGACATTGCTTAATGCCCTGGAGAGTGCTTGAATATCTGGCAAGGGCAGACTAGGAACAAATTCAGCTGTAAGTCAGAGTTGCTCAAGGTACATGCACACTTAAATGTGAATGATAACTAGTGAGACCAAAGGAGATGCCTATATGTGAGAACTTTTCAGAAGAAATGTACATGTGCCTTAACTTTGTCTAGAAACTTATCACAGGATTTGAGGAGGACAGGGAGAGTCAAGGACGGTTGCAGATATTTTTATTTGTTTTAAAACTTCCTTGTCTAGGCAGGATGGCAGTTGAAGTGACTGCAAGGGGGCTGGACTGTTGCCTTTTTCCTTTCTTCTCCTGCTTACTTTGTTTTTGTTCTTTCACTTGTGTTTACCTTCCCCATTTTCATGCATGCTCAAGGGCCTCCAGCTTCTTGCAGTCTGTATTGCTGCCTCTCAGCAGTTCAGAGACAAGTCATGAGGGTATGAGGTTGTCCTTTTTGCCCTCAGTGGTTTTTATGTCAGCTTGTTCCTATCCCTGTTAACTCTGAGATGACGGAGTTAAATGATGAGTCTTGCTGAGCAGCTAACAGGCAGTCACTGGCAATGTGGCTCTACTTGTTCTTGGCAGGTTACTGTTCCTGCAAGCTGCAGGGAGTTCCTTTTATTAATTATTAATTAGTTGGTATGCTTATGCTGCTATGCATATCTCCTTTTTCAGCCTGGTTCTGGAATATATAGTACATATAACTAACCTAAATTCCTTCTATTCCCCTCCTGTCTTCACAGCTTTTGAGACAGTAACTGCTCTAGAGAAGTGTTCCCTGGGTAAAACCTCAAGCTCCTGTATGATGTACCAATCTTCCTTTGTGCCACGGGAATATTATCCAGCCATGATCCCACCTTCTGCCTACACCTACCCACTGCCACGGCCTGGGAGAGCAGAAGACATGACCAACTCCATGATGCTCCCTCCTATCCACATGCATAACTTCTACAGTCGACCCATCACCTTTGTGGTGGACCAGAACAGCTACCCTGACTATGCAGGTGGTCAGGTGGAGTATCATCACCTCTGTAATGCCTCCAATCCCTACATCCATCCCTATTACACCTGGCACTTTCCTCCCATGGTCCCCATCCCTCTCTACAATCCCTATGCAAACTACCATCCCTATGCTGCCTACCAGAGGTCAGATCAGCATCGAGATACATGGCCTGAAGGCTTCACAATGAGAGGGGAGCTTCAATGGGGCAAGCTTGGAAAGGTGTTTGGGCCAAGGAAAGACCTCCCAGAATTTGTCAAGGATGACCTCCGGAGGGTTTATGGCACCTACCCACGGACCAATGTCTCCATATCCTATCGGAAAGGAGAGTTCTTGGTCAAGGGAGACCCTAAGATAGAAGAGCAGGAATATGCAGTGGAAAAAAAAGTCATCCAGCAGGTTGTGACCCCCAGTGCCAGTGAGGCAGATGACAGCAGTGAAGACCGAAACCGTAAGAAGAAAAAGAAACTGAGACGTTGATATAGTCAGTCACCCCATGGAAGATGCTCCAGTGCCCTCATGGGAGCCGGTTGGCAGCTGTTCTTAGTGCAGCTGGCAAGTAGCACAAGCAATGGATCCCACCCCTTGTGTTGATTTTTTTTTTTTTTTTTTTTTTAACTGCTCCCCATTGTCCACAATCTCAAGGCAGCTTTACCCTGTTGGATGCACCATACCCATCCTTTGAAGAAACAATGTGACACTTTACTGTTGGATCAGCTTGTAGGTCCTGGTTTTGAAATGAACATTTGATTTCCACTGTTTTGGTTGAATGGTCAGTCTGGTGGGGGGGTCTTCAGACAGCAGTCCTTGATTAGAGAAGATGGGCCTCTTCCTACCTTGTCCAAGAGAAGGACCTGTAAGCTAGTTCCCTTCCTGGAGACATCAGAGTGGGATTTCCTCCAGGCTGAGGGCATTGTGGGTCCCAGAGGACAGAGGGGTTCTTGAACACTCCAAAGAGCAATTGTCTGAATATATTGTTACTGCTGTTTATGACCATATCACTGTGTGATGCCTGTATGCAGCACTTCCCTACACATTGGCAGAAAATCCTGGTGTCCCCATCCTTGTACACTTGGTAACCTGGTGCTCAGTACTCCTCACCACATGTCCTTGTTGAAATTGCTGCTTGAGGCCCTGTTCTGGCTCTGACTCTGCTCTGGCTGGAGCAGCTGTGGTGCCAACAAGGTTACTGGAGTTGTGTGAGCCACAGCTTGGTGGTTGTGCTGGAAACCTGGAGGGTGTTAGGGGCTGGGTCTGACTTCTTGTCAAATTCTGTACCTTTTACATTACAATAAAAAACCTAAATGCAAATGCTTATATTTCTAGTTCTTAGCTACCTGACAGCAGTCTCTCCCGGGAACAATTTGCAGTCAGGTCTAGTACCTTTTTTGCAAAGTTAGGGTTGACTTCTGCCATGGCGTGTGCTCAGCCATGGTGGACCATTGTTTGTCCTGCTTGGAAGCACCCTGCTTTGCTCCAGTTTATTGCCTGTCAGCTTCCTCTTTGGGGACCAGCAGGGACTTTATGAACATACAGAGAAGGTCCCATATTTCTCCTGTCACTCTGTAGCCTCCCCCTGACCTGCCACGTGGGAGAAAGGCCTTCTAATGCAAGAGGGAACTGTGGATACTCCCCATCCGCATAGCAAAGGAGAGAGCCTGTGGGAGTGAACCTGGAGGCTCTTGGTGGCTCTGAATTGCTATAAAGGGAAAGAAAGTGGATTTCCTTTCCCCCTTTTACTTAGTGCAACAGGTTTTATTTAACTAATTGCCCAAATGTCTCATCAACTGTTTGGATTTCCTCTTCCCCAGTTAGCTTCTTAGAAACAGGTTAACCCTGCTGTCAGCAAAGCTGCGAGAGGGCTGAACCAGAAAAACTGCTGGAGAAACCTCAGCCCTAACTGATGCACCTTGGCTGCACTGCAAATGGTGGCAGTGGGACTTGCTGGACTGGCTACAAAAGGCCTCCACCGATGACTGGTGGATAGTCAGATATGCTTTTGGTTACCCAGTATAGGAAAAAGACAGAAATTCCTGGTTGTTGGCTGATTGTTGGGGTGTTTTTAAAATCTGTCTAAGCAGCTGTCCTGCCTTGGTGGAGATGTGCAGATAGATGTCTTTCCCAGCCTGGGTGCAGCACTGGGTGTCTTTGCAGCAGCTGCAGCATCTTTTGGCAGTGAACACAAAATTTGTGCATTGGATCCCTGAGTGGGTGGTGCAGCACTCCACTGGAGTGCTGGAAGGAATTTCTTTGCCATTCCCAGAGCTGCTGTGGGACACAGCTGGGCTGTCAGAGCTGGATGCTGCCTGTGTGGGAAGGAGCTGCTTTAGGTGAAATGCTGGAAAAGGTGCAAACAGTGCTTCTAGGCAAGGTGAGAAGGAGCATGGGGTCTGTCTGATGGTGATGCTGAGATGCCACCATAAATTACCAGGGTTGAACAATAACTTATCCTAAATACCATTTCTCTGGCCAGTAAATTCCTGGCGGTACAATGACATCATATTGTAGTGGAAATGTCCCCCAAACTCAAGGGGTACAGCCAGGGTCCACCTGAGGTACATGATGGATGGATGAAAAGACAGCTGTGGAGGCAACAGGCTACTTTCTCACCTGTCCCTGCTGAGGACATCTGCAGGGCCCATGGGGAGAAAGAGGGCACCAGCCTGACTTTATCCATCCTGTCCTGTTTATCTTCTCCAAAGATTTGTTTAGTTTTGCTGCCTGGACTTTAAACAGGAGATTGCTGGGCACACCCAGGCTGTTCTGACAATGCATATTCTTAGCAGAGGCTCACAATCACATGCAGTACATCAGGAGGTAGCAATGTATTTATTTTCTCAAGTGCCATTTCATTTCCAGAGGGAAGAAAACATTCTATAGCTGGGCTTTTTTTCCCCGAGGGAAAACCTGCCATAAGCAGCCACCACCTTCAGCAGCTCTCTGATAGCAGGTTTTCCTGTGGTGGCCATATCTCACCTCCATCTCTACTCTGGTCTCTGTGTGGGTGCCAAGATTTGCACATTCCTTGTAGGAGCAGCTCACAGTTGTATTCTCCTCCTGAAGGTTTGAGGCTTATTTGCTGCCCAGCTGCAGAACTGAATCCATAGGGCATTTTTGGAGGCTTTAATGCCTATGGAATTCAGTTCTCAGAGCCAAGCAGCCAGTACGAGTCAGCTTCCCCTGCCTCCAGCTGGCTGTGTCTCCATCTGCAAGGGGGGAAAAAATAGCAAAGAGCTCATCATGTCTCTGACACAGTACAGGCACTGAGCTGACACAGATTTTTTGCATCTGGGAGCTGCCGCAAGAGAAGATTCTGGTACCTGTTGCCCCAGAAGCACTGCAGGAAGACACAGTTCCCTTTGGAAGCTTTGCTCAAGTTGGCTGCTATTTTTTCCACTGCTTTCATATAACATCCTGGCACTTAGAGTCATTGCAAAGCTTCAGGTGAGCCCTGAGCTCTGTAAGAGAAACACCATTTCTGCCATTTGGGGCTAATATTGGCAAATCTCACCTATGTCCTTGCTCTGTGCACAGGCCTCATGTATTCCTCAGTCTCAACTGTTCTTCCGCTGCGTGTGTGTCTGAGAAAGGGCAGCTGTGGTGGGAGGATGCTCAGTGCTGCAGGAGCAGCCCAGCACTTCAGGGCACTGACCCTCTCTGCTCCTTTCACACTGAAACCAGCTCTTACAGGAAACCCTTAAACTGGGAGGTGCCTGCTCATGGGAATGACTTGTGCAGCAGGTGCTACCATGGGTGGGCCATGAGGTGCAGACGGGGTTCTGCCCATTTGGGACTGGGAAGGGACACAGGGTAATTCTGTAGCTTAGAATGAAGAGGGAAAGGCCTTTTCCAGGCAGCTCAGAGAGCAGATTCTGGGAGGGATTGATCAAGCTGGGACATGCTGGTGCATCCCACAACTATGCATGTGCCCTTTGCTGCCTGCTGCCTTGGCCCTCTAGTTTGGGGTGAAAACTCAGATTCAAGGGACAGCTGTGAGCAGCTGCACAGGTGCTGGCACTGTCAGCAGATTCAGGCAGTCTTGACCTTCAGCAGATGTTAATTTTCAAACCCTGGGACTGAGCTGATGGCTGAAAGGCTTTTTTGGCTCAGCAATAGTTTGGCCCAGCTGCAATGACAGTGGCTTGGGCAGGAGTAACCACTGGGAGAGGATTACAGCCCTTTGCCTGTATGCCAGCAGTGCAGGAGGGGACCCCTTGAGTCAGATGGATCAGCAGAAGAGAGAGGAAATGACGCACACTACTTTGGAGCAGGGGCAAAGATTTCAACGGGGGAAGCACCGAGCAGCTATTGCACGAGGAGTGAACTCCGTGATTGCTCAACAGCTGGCCTGGGGCTCTATTTTAATCCATGGACAGAGAATTAAGAGTTTAGCTGGGGGCGCATGAACTCACCATCCTGATGCGTGTCCCAAAGGAGCCAAACCCTGTTGCAAAAGCTGTGGAGTCTGAGGCTGAGGGTACTGGCCCTGGCACATCCCAGGGACCACATGCAGCAGAACCACAAGGGCTACCTGGGGGGGCAGCAGTCAAGAGAGACAGGGTAAAGCAGAGCTTACACCAGGGCTCCCCCTTGCCCTGCAGCAGGTGGTTTGGTCAAAGAAGTGGCTCAGGGACCCAGCTGTGTACTGTGCTGTTTTTCAGACTGCTGTGACATGGCAGGAATTTTCAATAACACTGAGCCCCCCAGACACAGAATAGTGGGGTGATCTGCCTCCTCCTCCTTCTTACCCTGCTCTGCAAGCAGCACCCATGCAAGGGAGTAGGCAGGAAGGGAGTCTGCTGGAGACACTACAGCCATGTGGGAGCAGACCCGCCAGCCTGAAATGTCTGATAGGGTTGGGATACTCTGGGGATGTTCTTTGGCCATCTCATGCCGTGGAGTGGTCACCCTGCAATCTCAGGCTATTTAAGCACATGGAAAGCCTTTGCGCTTAATTTTTTAGGGTGTAAACCTCCAATCCAGGGTATTTGCCCCCCCATCATTGATGGATGGCTGCTGTTAAAAGTGCTGGCTGCACCACTTCATCCCTCCACCACTCAGAGCCGCCACTGCTTTCAGGAACTGAAAGGTAAAGGCCCGGGAAAAGCCTTCCTCCCCACCTGCCTCCATGGGCTGATTTGCAAAGAAAGGGGAAGGGTTTCAAGCAGACAGGAGGGTGAGCAGGATGGGGGTCAAGCCCAACAAGCCCTCCCTCATGGTGCTTTGGGACTCATCCCCTTCCCTTGCTCCATGGCCCCAGGGAGGTGCTGTGGGTGCTGGGGCTGCATGGGACAGCTCAGCAGCTATCTGGCATAAATTCCACTGTGTCCTCCTCAAGATGGGGACAATCTCCTTTCAGTGTCCTCCCTGTGAGGACTGGGATACTGGGGTACCCCACAGCCAAAAGGTACCAGGAACAGTTTGTTCCAGGTGCAATGGGAAAGTTATGGAGGGCAAACTGGGAAAGAAGGGGTTGAAATTCAGACTCAGACAAGTTCCAACTCTGCTTTCACTCTTGACTGTTCCTGCAAGCAACATCCCCATGACATGGCATCTGCAGCACTCCTGGGTCCTCTACCTCTGCTTCTTGGCATTCCCATCTCTGGCTCTGCCCTACATTCCTTCACCCCGGTAGACACAGCACTGGATTTGGCCCTGTGTCTTTGGGATTATCCCTTACCTCTAGGGGATTTGCACTGGAGTAGGGTGTCCAATAATGCCAGGGAGGTCAGGGATGAATAGAGATGTGGGAGCCACCTACATGCAGGGTATTTTGTTGGTGTGAAGGTGCCCTGCCCTGGCTTGACCCTGTGTTTTCCTGAGGCTGTGTCAGGGTCAGGCTGTAGCACGGAGTCATGGGGTGATCAGCATGTGCTGAGCCCACTGCCCCACAGAATGGGCTCAGCCCTGGGTGAGGATTGCATCAGCTGCTGGCTGTACAGGTGGAGGTTTCATAGCCCCACTGCAATCTGCCTCCCCTAACTGGGGAGCAGAAGCCCTTGGCAACCTGCACTGCTTAAATCTTTCTCTGCACCTGGCTTGATGTGTGTAGGATCCTCTTGCTGATTCTGGTGCATATCCCCCTTCTGGTGCCTGCTGCTGTGGGCTGAGGTTTGGATTTAAGAAGCTGATGTTGATCCCAAAACCTGGGTGACAGCTTGATGAAGCTGACAGATGTGTCCAGGAACAGGTACTGGGGAAAAGACTGGCTCCAGTTCAGGAGCCAAAAGGTTGAGAGCTCCTCAAGGCTCCTAAACACAGCCCAGAAGCACTGGTGAGTCAAGGGACACCCCAGGCAAGCAGGTGCCCAGCAGGACACTGCTGCTGTACATGGCACTCTGTGGAACACAGCAGAAATGGCCACACAAGACTTTCCCATGGCAAGCCACATCGGAGGTGATGGGAGGACATAGGGAAGCAGAAGCTCACACACGGCCAACCCTGCCGCTGGAGAGCTCCACACTTCAGTCCTGAGCTGCCAGTGGCATTGTGCCCTTTCTCCCTTTCGCCATCCGTCTCTCCTTCCCTCCCTTCCTGCTGTGGGGCACATGGGGCAGGCTGAAGGGCTCCCCTCTCCCTCGCTCCTGGGCAAGACACAGCACAAGCGGCAGCTGCAGAGGGGACGTGGCTCCCAGGCAGCGCCACCGCTCAGCGGTTAATGATTTATTGGTTTATGTCCTGAAAAGAAGCAGCAGCGCCTTCCTTTTGCCATTTCCAGTTTATTAGGCCGGGAGTTACCGACCAGCCGGGACCACCCTGGACCAAGCTGCGGAGTTCTGTGGGTGCCGCACAGCCACCGACACCGAGCTGACGTGGTGGCTGGAGTGTATTACGTATTCCAGAGGGTTTCACTTTGTATTCCCAGGAAGTTTGCAGGAACTGTTCCATGCCTCCCTCCC